>JAKCPI010025406.1:0-36836 GCA_023213315.1 Euborellia annulipes | reverse complement strand
TTCATGCATTGTCGAATCCTCTTCTGACATAAGTAAACGCGTAAAATATTTTACTCAAATTTTGTATCTTAATTTGTAAAATTTCGCGATATAGTGATTCTAAATTTAAACATATAGCCATACCATATAATCTAAATAAAGGTGGTTGAGTGTTTCGAATTTTGAAGAAATTCAAAATTCGAAGGGCAATGGAATGACTTTTCCTCATTTAATATGAAAGATATTAATTTGCCGGTTACACCTTCTATCCGCACCCTTTTCTGACAAATAATTTTTTTTTTAATTGTCCCTTGAAACTATGCAACAATTTTATTTCATTTCGAGAACAAATATACTTTTCAAAACAAAATTTTTTTTATAGAAATCCTCCTGAAATTTTGAAATCGACCTTATATATTTATAAGAATACTCTAAATGTTTGAAATTTAAGGGACTCGCCGCATCCACAGCATCCGTGAAACGCAAGCCACTGATCTATACCTACCTATAGTATGGGGTCGGAAAAAACTTTTGGGCAAATGGGGTCGCGAATGAAAAAGTTTTTTTTTGTCTCGTAGACCACTTGTCATCATTTTCGGTTTTGGTTAGACCCCGTGCTTATCTAATATTGAATTTTTGCAAATTCATCAACCTCAAATTTGTTTGGTTGCTGGTATAGTGCTACTCACTTTGCAAGATTTAAATTTCTAACTGCAGTGAAGTGTAGTGTGAAAAACTTAAAAAAAACACATGCTTAAGTTTTATACATTTATTAATTAAATTCAAATTAAAACTAACCAAATTAAAATGTAGTAAAAAAATAAAATACTTTTATAGTGGGAGGGATGAACCTGATGCTTTAATAATAAATTTTCAACATTTGCCATCAATTTAGTTAGGTTTAATCTCAAATCTCCCACAAAATTAAGCTATTTAAGGTAGTTCTTTCACGAATGAAAAAATTCAAAAAGTCTTGAAACTTGCAATATAAGTCATTAAAAGTATAATACACACACTGTTAAAATTTGAAGACGATTTACCACACCAAACATGAAATAATTGCAATTAAAAATGGAATTTTTTACACATGGCAGATTGGGAAAGGGTGGGAAAATGATCATTATTTCATTTTTTTTTCATTGAAGGACTTTCACCATCTTGACAGCGGGTTGGTTAGAATAATATATTCGGAGTAATTAATAAAAACTTGAAATTATTTACTTCGTAGTTTTTGATAAAATAAAAAAGATAAATAAAACATATTTGGGCGATTATTTTTAGTGGAGGTGAAAATATCAATGGCTTGGAAATCGATCCATTCATAAAAAGAATAGAGTAATTAGCAAATGTACAGCCACGTTAAAAACATAACCTAAAATTTTAGCACCGTTCATATTTATAAAGTGGTTACGATGTTAAAACTTTTTATTAGTAGTTGTCACGAAAGAACCTCATAAAATAAGACATAGTAACTCAATAATAAAAAATATTCCGATTGACTACATTAGTGAAGCGATTCCTGCTCTAGAAGCCCGACGTCACTCGTCACCACGAAGGTGAGGAGAGGAATCATGTAGGTACCTTAATATGTTTTTAAAGATAGAGAAGTATTATAATGCCGATTGCTAAATCTTTGAAAAAGAAGAAACTATTGAGGAGTACGCGTGAAATTGTGCATGATTTGAATATTTAACTATAAAACTAATGTCAAGTTATGAATGACATAATTTACCCATCTTTGCTAACTACGAGTACAAAAACTAAAATTTTATAAAAAATAATGCACTAAATTTCTCCGACACTCCCAAATAAAAAGACATTGATCCACTTTTTGCGGCACCACAGTTTAGTATTAAATAGTAAATATTTTCTTGATTGTTTCCCTTTCGTTCTCTGAAACAAAAGAATTACCAATTCTGAATTGGAAATATTAATTGAAGATATTAAAAAAACACCCTTTACAAAATAATGAGTACCCGCCTGTTTTTTGATTTTTCTCGATGCCAATAAAAAAAATAATAATAATAATCTACTCTCCGCCCTCTCTAAATAAGTTTAAAAGCTGGAAATATGTCCTTACTTTTGCTATTTTGCTGATTTTCTTTTTTTTTTTCAAACTTAACTAAATTCACAGGTACCTTATACAATAAGAATTAATAAAGTGACTTTATTTGTTATAGGCATTTGATTAAATTTTCCGCAAAAATAAATCTATCTTAGTTTAAGATTTTTTTTCCGCGGCTCAGTTTACCCCGATTTCAATAAGTATAATCTCTCAATTGTAATTTTCCGGGGGAAATTTTCTTACAGGGGTGGGCCCGTTTTCCCTTCCCCGAGGCCGGAATATAAGCATGTCACGAGGGCCGGACCAACTCAGCTTTCCTTGACTTGAGATCATGTTTTACCACGGAAACCTTTCTTTTTAAGATAAATATAATAACTAGTTTACCAAAATTTTTTAATTTACGAAGTTTATTTGACGGAAGTGCCGCAATTTGCGGTCAGCAATCGACACGCACTAATCCTTTTTTTGCTTTTCGGCTATTCTAATAATAAGCCTCTACGATACTATTTTATTATATTTTTTATAATTTATCTTCATAAATTTGGTTAGTGTATTTTTTATTATTTTTAGTTTGTCCTAACATTATAACTTGATTTAAATTAGAACTTTAAATAACTATATCTTTTCCTCTAATTAATTGATTTTGTGGAAAGATTCTTGAGAATGTAAAACCCCATCAAAACCATTTCTGTTGTATTACTTATTCTGTGGCTATTTTTTATTACCTATATGTATAAATAAATATTGATATATATATTTATATGTATCATTTTTTTGATAACTCATTGACTTCTCTTTATGAATCATCTTTACCGTTTTTATAAACAAAATCTTTTCAATGAAACTGTTCCCACTAAAAACAACAAAAAGCAATTATTGTAATTAAGTAATTAATACTTTCAGGAGTGGGTAAGATTTTGCTCACTTGAGCAGAGATTGAAATTTCCTGAAAAATTTTTTTTTGTGGTATCCCCGGCCGTTGATGTATTTTATATCCCGCCGAAAGATATCAGGTGAAGCAAAACAAAATAAAACTGGAAAATATTGATTTTCCTAACCCATTTTCAGCGTTTTAAACCTTGGATTTAGTAATGAACCTTCGAAAGTCTAAACAATAAAAAATTTGAACCCTAAAAAAAAAGGCAATTTCCGATAAACATTAAATTGTTACTCCACTTGTTGCGATTAGTATTTTTCAAGAATAAATTAAATAAATAACAAATTTGTAAAGTTGGTAAATCTAAAGAAGATTATTACAATTTAAAATAGTAGCTGACGTTATTTTTTGAGTTCAGTTCATACTAAAAATAAATAATATGAATACACAATTTTTCAGCGCTAAATTTATTATACCATTATAATGAGGAAGCCGAATCATGTAAGCTGATTTAGAATGCTAATTAATTCAATTTGCTTAAGAGGAACAAAAATAAAAGCAGATTAGCTTCAGAGTTGAATATTATCTTGTTGGATTTGGTCTGCTTCATGTCATTGATTGGCAAGACAGATGCAAAAAAGAGAGTTCTAGTCTCGATGTAGAATTGTTAGATAAGGCAATTCCGCGAATGAAAAATTTGTTGATTTTTCCTCTTTTGCTATTTAATTGGTCAGCTTTTATTGTATCGTGCATGAAAAAAGTGTTTTTTTTCTTTTCGAAATATCTAAAAAAAAACTATTTTGATTAAACTACGGCATTTCGCTCTGTTAAAAGTTTAATAAAGTGGAACATCGAAAAAAACTATTTTTCGAGATAATTATTTTGTCAAAATGTTGTCTGTCCGTCTGTCGTCCTGTCTGTGCGCTATCAAATGTTTGTGATTTTAAACTAGCTCAAAACTAGTGTGAATTGACGGAAACCAAAAATTCTGCCATGTGGTTTTGGACTATTGAGATAAAGAGCTGATGTACTATCGACCCAGTAAGGTGGAGGGGGTTAGCAATATAGGGCTTTGTACCAAACTCAACAAAATTTTGCATGTTACAATATAGTGGGGGGAAAGAAGTCTAAAAACACAAATTCCAACCGCCCAAAAATGGTAAAAAAAAATAAAAAATTGTAAATTATTGGCTATATTTTATCACAAACTCAACCAAATTTTGTATACATAACGCAGTGGAGGGACTTCCCAGAAAATGCACTCTTTTTTCATGATTATAAATAATGGGGGATTCTTTAGGCCAGTGGTAAAGGGTTTTTCGGATGTCCGTAGGTCACTATTATCTTTATTTTCTTAAAGGAAAAGAAATTTCAGAATGGCAGTGGCGTAATATCTTTTAGTTGGGTGGCGTTTCTGACTAAACATATTCTGACCAAATTACCAAACGATTTTTTTTCTTTTCCTACCCACACTGTTAAAAAAATTGTAAATTTACTATATGTTTACAATACAAATAGATAGGAAATTTACAAGATTGCGTATAGTAAAAAAAATACTATATTATATTGGTAAAATCACATTAACTCATTGCAAAAATACAAAAATAAATTGTAACTTTACTTTTTTCTTGTATTAATTAGATACGTATTACTAAAAAATATGTTGTAAGATTACAATACTGGTATGTAATATTACTAAAAAGTTTTGAGGCCGGACTTCCCATTTTTTATAGTAAAATTATATAAGAAATTTTTAACAGTGCAGGAAAAAGAAAAAAATCGCTTAATTCAAATAATTTTGGTCGGGGTAATAATTTTGGTCAGAGCAGTTTTGCCCCACCCGCCCCAAAAGTCTGGCTACGCCACTGCCATTCCTTGAAATTTCTTTTCCTTTAAGAAATAAGCTGACGTGTTCTGATGTGGCCATCCACTTGACTTTACCATACAACCTGGCCCCTAAAATTATTTATAATCATGTAGGGGGGGGGGTTAGTTTTTGCATTTTTATACTTCTGGGGTCCCACTGATTATGTATACAAAATTTGGTTGAGTTTGGTAAATGGCCAAGATTTTCATTTTTTGACCCTACACCCCCCCCCCCATTTTGGGCGGTTAGTTTTTGCATTTTTAGACTTCTCGGGTCCCACTGATTATGTATACAAAATTTGGTTGAGTTTGGTACAAGAGCCTATATTTTTAATTTTTAACCCCCCCCTCCACCCCCCTTAATTTTGGGTCGATATGCACCAAAATCTAATCAGCTCTTAATCTCAATGGACCAAAACTACGTGTGAAATTTGGTTTCGATATTCACACTAGTTTTTGAGCTAGCTCGTCCACAAAAATTTGATAACGCACAGACTAACGGACAACCAGACAACCGGACGGACGGACAGACTAACAGACATTTTGACAAAACAATTATTATCTCGAAAAATATAATTTTTTCGATGTTCACTTATTAGAGCTTTTTTGTAGAGCGAAATGCCATGGTTTCGCTCAATTTTTCTAATCAAAATAGTTTCAGCCGTTTTTGAGATATTTCGAAAAAAAGAAGGAAAAAAACACTTTTTTCATGCACGATTACAATACTTGACCATACCCTGTATGGTAAAGTAAAAAAGAAGAAAAAAATCCAACAAACGCATTCGCCAATTCGCTTATCCCTAACAATTCTACATCGAGACTAGAACTCTCTTTTTGCATCTGTCTTTTTCCACGCATTATATTGAAGCATTCCATGCATGAGTATTTTAAGACCCAGATACAATCAACAAACATTCAACTCTGAAGAACACACTGAAATCTCTTTTATTGTGATCCTCTTAAGACCTAATTAATTAGCATTCTAACCCAACGCATGATTTCGGCTCCTGATATAATGGTATAATAAATTTAGAGCTAAATTGATGTATTCATATTATTTATTTTTAAGTATGAACTGAACCTCAAAAAATAACATCATGACTTACTATTTTAAATTGTAATAATCTCTTTAGATTGACCAACTTTACAAATTTGTTATTTATTTAATTTATTCTTGAAGAAAAATACTAATCGCAACAAATGAATAACAATTTAATGTAATCGGGAAACCCCTTTCTTTGCTTTTTTAGGGTTCGTATTTTTTTTATTGTTTAGGCCTCCAGAGGTTCATTACTAAATCAAGTTTAAAGCCTTTGAAAATGGGTTAGAAAAATCAATATTTTCGAGCTTGTTTTGTTTGCTCACCTTTGTTATCTCGGCTGGGATATAAAATCCACTCCAAGTCGTTTAAAAGAAACAATCCCATGGCCGATGCACTTAAATGTGTTTTCAGGAAATTTCAATCCCTGCTCAAGTGAGCAAGAATCTTCACTCCTGAAAGTGTTACATCACTTAATTACAATAATTGCTTTTTGTTGTTTTTAGTTAGAACATTTTCATTGAAAAAGATTTTGTTTTGCCAAGATTAGCAGAGCTGTTGATTCATAAAGAGAAATCAATGAAGTTGTCCTCTGCTTGATGGCTATAAACATATATATCAATATTTATTTATACATATAGGTAATAAAAATGTAGCTTCTATTGGTGTTACGTGGAGTGATCAAGTGAAAAAACCACACAAATGGTTTTGATGGGGCTTTGATGCATAGATTCTCAAGAATCTTTCCACAAAATCAATTAATTAGAGGAAAAGATATAGTTATTTAAAGTTCTAATTAGGATCGAGCGCGGTGGTCGGGTTAGGCTAGGTGGGTAGCGTGTCAGCCTGCTAACCAGAAGGACCCCGGGGTAGAGATAAATTTATAAAAAAAATATAATAAATAGTATCGTAAATTGGCTTATGGCTAGAAAGGCCGAAAAGCCAAAAAAAAGGATAGAGCGCGTGTCGTTTGCTTATTCAACAGGTGGCGGCGCTAAGGTCAAATAAACCGTAAATTAAAAAATTTTGGTAGCCGAGTTATTTATATTTATCTTAAAGAGTCAGGTTGGCCGAGTGGTTAAAGAGCATGCCTTCTAATCAAGCTAGCGCGGGTTCAAGCCCGACTCGCTGCAAATATTTGACCGGCTATAATCTGATTCCTTCAGGGGAAGGCAATGGGAAACCACCCCTGTGAAAAATTTCCCCAGGAAAATTACAATGGAGAGGATACTCTCCATAGTAATCGCCGACGCTCGGAATCGAGTATGGCACTTGAAGAATCTTAAGAAGCTAAGGTAGATTGGTATTTGCGGAGAATTTATCCAAATGCCTATAACTTAATAAAATCACTTTATTGATTCTTATTGTATAAAAGATGTGAATTTAGTAAGTTTAAACTTTTACTAAAAATAGAAAATCAACTAAAATGTAAAGTAGGTTTATATTTCCAGCTATAAAAAAAAACTTATTTTAGAGAGGGCGGGTAGATTATTATTATTATTTTTTTTTTTTTTTATTGGCATCGGGAAAAATCAAAAACAGGCAGGTACCTACATTATTTAATAAAAGTGTTTTTTAATATCTTCAATTAATATTTCCAATTCAAAAATTGCTAATTCTTCATTTGTTTCCAGAGTTTGAAAAGGGGAAGTATCACAGAAAATATTTTCAACAATATAAACTGGTAGTTAGGCACTTACAAATTAAAGTGGATCAATGTCATTTTGTTTGGGAGTGTCGGAGAAAATTAAGTACATTATTTTTTATAAAATTTTAGTTTTGTACTCGTAGTTAGCAAAGATGGGTAAATTATGGCCATTCATAACTTGAGATATTAGTTTTATAGTTAAATATTCAAATTGGTGCACAATTTCCCTACGCGTACTCCTCAATAGTGTCCTTTTTCAAAGATTTAGCAATCGGCATTATAATACTTCTCTATCTTTAAAAACATATTAAGGTACCTACATGATTCCTCTCCTCACCTTCGTGGTGACGAGTAACGTCGGGCTTCTAGAGCAGGAATCGCTTCTACTAATGTAGTCAATCGGAATATTTTTTATTATTAGTTACTATGTCTTATTTAAGGAGGTTCTTTCGCGACAATCCACACAAAAAGTTTTAGCCTCGTAACCACTCTATAAATATGAACGGTGCTAAAATTTTAGGTTATGTTTTTTTAACGTGACTGTACTTTTTACACTACTATATTCTCTTTATGAATGGATCGTTTCCAAGCCATTGATATTATATCCCCTCCACTAAAAATAATCGCCCAAATATGTTTTTTTATTATTTTTTATCAAAACTACGAGGTAAATAATTTCAATTTTTTTTTAAGTTACTCCGAATATATTATTCTAACAAATATTAGTTTTTCATCAAGATGGTGAAAGTCCTTCAATGAAAAAAATAAAATAATGATCATTTTCCCACCCTTTCCCAATCTACCATATGTAAAAAATTTCATTTTTAATTGCAATTATTTCATGTTTGGTGTGGTAAATCGTCTTCAAATTTTAACAGTGTGTTTATTATGCTTTTAATGACTTATATTCCAAGTTTCGAAGACTTCTTGAATTTTTGCATTTGTGAAAGAACTACCTTAAAATGAGGCATTTAAAAACCTTGAGAACAGTTAAGATGTTCTCGTAAGGAGAAAAAATAAGGCTGTTAAACAAACCCGAATTCTTCTTGTCCTTAGCAAATATTTATTTAGAAAAACTTGGAGACATGTTTCGGCAGATACTCTCTCGCCTGTTCTCAAGGTTTTTAATTCCCACATTTTAACACAAAAAATTAATTAATATAAAAACATCATAGTACAGTTAACGAAGTTATTTTTGTAATTTTTAAGAAAATTTAAAAAAAAAAATAAAATATAAAAGCCCTTCAAAATAATCCATGAGGGTTATACCGATTGATGGATTTGGCAGATTGTTACGTTATATAGATTTTATGAAATATGCGCATAGAATATAAGTCATAGAGGATTCCATAAATGTATAAAAACGCACTCTTCGACAAATACGCGGGAATACAGAAAAAACCCTGAAAGTCTTCTTGACACTTTTTATCAATTTTAGAAAAAATGTTGTGATATGCCTTGTCGACATGTTTTGATGGTCAACGCAAAAGCATTAGGCTTGCGTAATGCTGAATTTGCAGAGCTTGACCTGAATATAATTATACTTAAGCGAGGAGTCTCGGATGATCGAGAGAGCATACGGGGATAACTTGGGTGGTTGACATACGATCGTAAGGCCTGTCACACACCTTGCCGCCCTCCCATTGTAACTATTCGCAATAAACCCAATGTTATAAATATATCTTACGTCTATTATTTACCCAGTAACCCTTAACTATAAACCAATCCCAAATATATTATAACAAAAGAAAAGTTCACATCAATTTTACGTTATTTCTTATCGATGTTGAGGGTGCTGTAAAGATATTATTGATTAACAGCCACCCTAATAAACATACAATGAGAGAGAAAAATAAATTATTACTCGAAAAATTATAGCAGAAGGGACAAATCTAATATTATATTCTGAATTACAACTTAAACATTAAGATGTTCAAATAAAAATACACTCGTCGGGAAATTGAATGAATTGAAAGGTGATTTCAACTTATTTGTGAATCTAAAATGAATCTGAAAATTTTTCAAGGATTTCTAAAATGTATTTTTAAATGTTTTATGAGATTTGACCTTTGTGCGAAGGCATTTGAGCAATGAGCACACTTAAAGGGCCTTTCTCCTGTATGTGTAAGCAAATGGCTATCGAGACTGTTCTTGTGTGCAAATCTTTTGGGACACTCAGTACATCTATAAGGTTTCTCTCCTGTATGTATCCTTAAATGCGTTGTGAGATGTAGATTTATCTGAGAAGCGTTTTTCACAATGCGGACATCCAAAAGGCTTTTCACCGGAATGTATCCTTAAATGCGTTGTGAGATTAGATTTGTCTGAGAAGCGTTTTTCACAATGCGGACATCCAAAAGGCTTTTCACCGGAATGTATCCTTAAATGCCTTGTGAGATCAGATTTGTCTGAGAAGCGTTTTTCACAATGCGGACATCCAAAAGGCTTTTCACCGGAATGTATCCTTAAATGCGTTGTGAGATGAGATTTATTTGAGAAGCGTTTTTCACAATGCGGACATCCAAAAGGCTTTTCACCGGAATGTATCCTTAAATGCGTTGTGAGATCAGATTTTTGTGAGAAGCGTTTTTCACAATGCGGACATCCAAAAGGCTTTTCACCGGAATGTATCCTTAAATGCCTTGTGAGATGAGATTTGTGTGAGAAGCGTTTTTCACAATGAGGACATCCAAAAGGCTTTTCACCGGAATGTATCCTTAAATGCCTTGTGAGATCAGATTTTTGTGAGAAGCGTTTTTCACAATGCGGACATCCAAAAGGCTTTTCACCGGAATGTATCCTTAAATGCGCTGTGAGATTAGATTTGTCGTGAGAAGCGTTTTTCACAATGCGGACATCCAAAAGGCTTTTCACCGGAATGTATCCTTAAATGCCTTGTGAGAGCAGATTTGTCTGAGAAGCGTTTGTCACAATGGGGACATCCAAAGGGCCTCTTCACGGAATGTATCAGCAAATGTCGATTGAGCTTTGATTTGAATCTAAATCTCTTTTGACATTCTGTACAATGAAAGTATTTCCGACCTGAATGAATTAGAAAATGTTAAATATTTTTCAGAATGGATTTCACTGGATATTAAAGATTAATTTTACCTTTTTTTAATTCATTAATTTTAAGGTGGTTTTTGAATATAGTGGATATTTTCATGTTTATACATTTCTTCTGATGTTTTTCTAAAAATGCTTCGCTGATAAACATCATGCTACAATAGCAGCATGGATGAAGTGGCCCTGAAATAAAACACAATTCATTTTAAATTATAAACCTTATCATAATTTTTAATGTGAAACAAGTGACCTAGAAAACCTAATTCATAGTATATGAATATTTCATATAATATTTATTTACTTTTATCTTTATTAAAGATGTTTCACGTTGCACCAACATCACAATCTCTATTAATTACTTATCAGAATTATATCCTAGAATCCCTATCTAAGATTTATAATTTAATAAAAAAAAAAAAAACTAATTTTACATGAATCTGACAATTTATAATAAATATTTTCTAGAGATCAATTAATATTTTGTTTTTTATTGTTAAAGGATAAATAAATTGAATTGCTTCATTCCAGTAATTTATTTTGATTATTCAAATAGTTACCATATATATATGCACAAATTCACAAACTGAGATTTGTGCATATATATATATATTAGGGTGGGTCAAAAAAATCCATTATTTTTTTTTACAAGTGACACGGAAAAATGGGTTGCTAGACACCTTAAAAAAATTCTTTCTAAATATGAGCTCTTAATTTTAATAAGAAGATCCTCCGCATCGCAGTTTTTTATTTTTTTCTCAGTCCAATAGAAAAAAATTCATACCTCATCATTAATTGATTGTACAGAAAAATGTTCTTGAAGAATTTCGTAGGAAATTTAATGCTCTACAAAAAAGGTATCTTATATTTTTTCCGTAAACCTCACCATTTGAAAGATATTGAAGATTTAAGTTTGATTATTTTAAGACAAATTTCATTTTTGTTTATGAATTTTATAACTCGACAATAAATGGCTATTATAAAATTCGCAATACAAATTTTTGTAGGAAATTAACTGCTCTATAAAAAAGGTGTCTTATGTTTTGGCGATTAAATTAAGCGTTCAAAAGATATTCATCATCAAACTTTCATGTGTAAAGATTTTAAGAGTTTTTGATTAGATATTCGAAAAATTTCAATTTAATTTATAAGTTTTGAGAACATTTACACGAATTTTAATTTTTATCAACTGAGAAACTTCGAAATATTTTTCAAGTTTTTTTTATGTGTAAGTATCTTTGTCTACATATAAAAAAAATTGTACATTATTTATCACTTAGTTAATTATTTATTAATAAAAAAAGCAAAGTTTTCATTATAAATATATTATGATATGTTTCAGTTTTAGAAGAGGAAAGAAGAAATTTTCTCTAGGACAATATCCAGCTATAGTGGAAAAATGCTTAAAGACGTTTTGAAGACGTTATCGAAAAAAAACAACATGATCGGATTTTTGATTAAAAATAAAATGTTTAGAATAATTGAAAAAAAAATTTCAAAAATTTTGAAAATAAAACTCAAATAATACTTATATTAATGACAAAAAATGAAATTTGTATGAAAATCAAGTCTCAAAGTAGAAACTCCATTATTACGAAGCTTTACTTATGTATTTCTCATTAAATTATTTCATTAGTTCCAAAATTTGTCAATTCTAATGAAAAGTTAGTTGATCTCTAATCGGATTAGCGAAATTGAAACTTTGGGGTAGTTAATCAGCTGCCCCCCCCTACCCCCTAGGAAAACTCCCTAACTACGCCAATACTGAGTTCCTCGAGATAGTTCTACTTTGGTGTTATCTCATATCACATTAAATTAGCATCAGAGCCGGATAAAGTGCGAATGGGCCCAATCGGGCCCCGCGTTACCATCAAATGAAATCTATTTTTCCTTCAGAATTTTTTGATAATCCGTTTAAAATGTTCAAATTTTTATCGGATAATGATAGAGAAACGGCATTTCCAAACTTGTTTATTGCTCTCCGAATATTCTTAACAATTCCAGTAAGCGTTGCTTCTGGAGAGAGATCATTTTCCAGGCTAAAACTAATAAAAAACTATCTGAGATCGACAATGAATCAGGATAGATTAAATAGTTTAGCAATTATGTCGATTGAAAGTGAAGACGCAAGGAAATTTGATTTTCAAACAATTTTAGAAGAATTTACAGAACAAAAACTTGGAAATATGTAAATTCATGTATTCATATTCGGTGATGTAAATTTATATTCAATACTTAAATGTTTTTGTATTTTGAACATTTTTATTTTTTACTTTATCCAATGCGAAGCATGGGAGAAAGTATTGAATCGCTCTCGCGGCAAGCGCGACTTCAAAGGGTCCTCAGGTAAGACTACGGAACCCATAGACTCAATTAAGGTCACAAATTGAAGTATTCAATGAGATTGAATTTTAGCACGTGACGGTTTTGCCAAAAATTACCTGGAATCTCGTCGAGAGGCCAAAAAGTGCCATTTTTTTTGGAAGTGCGTGGGGATGGATGGATGTGTGTGTGTTATCGTTTTTTTCGTCCACGATTTTTTCCACACCTTTGCGCTGATTGAAATGAAATTGAAAACCTACCATTAGTTTAACAAAATGAAGCGCTGATTAGTTTTTGGTACATATCGGTCCACAAACATTAGTACTTTATTTCAGTACTTTTTTAGTTTTTTCTAAATATCTTGAAAATGACTTAACCAATTTTGATGAAATTTAATATCCTAATTAAGTACCTTGGGGACCACAAAAAAGGTTAAATAAAGTTTTTAGTAAAATTATATTTTAAAGTACTTTACTCAAGAACATATTAATATTTCAAATGAATTTGGATAAAGTTTAGCAACGATCCGTTGCAGTTTATTAATTTATGTAAAGTTTACCTATCTGATGATCCATGACATTTGATATATTTATGAGTATATATACTGAATTTGAATTTTATTTAAATATTTAATATATAGAGGGGGGCCCCGCAAAAAAAAATCCAATCGTGCCCCGCACCTATTCGATCCGGGCCTGGTTGGGCATATATAGAATATATAGTGGCCCTTTTTTTCCTGAGGGACAATTTTAGGGGTTTTGAGAGCGAGCGAATAATCTCATTTTTCCCCTTTAAGATTAATATATCTTTGAATGTCCCTCATAGAGAGATAAATAGCTTATATTTTAATTAATATTTTATATAAATAGATAATAATTACTTTCTAAATGTGATATTTTACATTATATGAGAAATTAAACATAACCTACTAACCTTTATGAATAGGATAATTGTTTGGATTGTTGAGAATTTTATTGATATCAACAATTCTAAACGTATTCATTATGCTTATAGAAATTGAAAATATTTTAATTGAATAAAAAACCAAACAAATTATTTAATATTAAAATCTATGAAATGACAGATGAGAAGTAAACGGAGTCATCAAACAATTGATGCAAGTTTCAATTTCTAATCTGCAGATGGCAGTAGTGTAGTTAATTGTGACAATATTCAAATAAAAGTAATTCAAAAAAAGTAGAAAAAAATATTTTAGAGTAAGTTATTAAAAAAAATTTAAATATTCTCATGACTAAATGTAAAAGATCAGATAGTTAGTTGTTGTCTTTAATTTCAAATAGTTTTTATGATTACTGAATTTTTATTATTAATTTAGAAACAAAATTTATTCGTTAGAATACTTAAGAGAAATTGTCCAAAATATTATCCAAATCAGCTAAAGATTTGAGTATTTGCCCCTCTCCCCACCCCCTTTCGCTTAATATCAAAATAGATAGTGTATTTGTTGTCTCTAAATAATCTTATATTAGAATTGATAAAAATATCTTGGGAATTTATATTTGGTTTTTCCAAAAAAAATCAAGAATTGAGACCACGGGGGGGGGGGGCCTTTGCATTCATTCAAGAATCTTTCGAAGGCCTGGGCTACATTGAAAGGAAAAAATCTAAAAGTGAAACTTTCTCTTTTTCAGAACCTAAAATGATAGGTTTTTTTTTTTTTTTAAATGTTAGTTTATTCAGCAAAATATTTATATACATATGATTTTTTATTAGATCCCCTAACATTTTGGGATCTAGTATTGATGTATTTCATTTAACCCACATTGCCTAGGCTGACATTCGGGGTTATTTTTTTATTTACATTTATTTATTTTTAGGCGACTCTGGGTCAGTGGCTAGAGTGTTGGGTCGCTGACTCGAGGATCGCTGGTTCGAGACCGAGTCTCGGCAGATAGATATTTTCAGTCGCCTCCTCTTGGAAAGTAATGGCAACCTACCAAGAGTATAATGCTAGTAACCTCTCCAAATTAGCCGTTCGGAACCGGCGTTAAAAAGTAGGTCCCATATATCTGTGTAAAACAACTAAACACACTCAGCACAGGTATATGTGGAGAGGAGCCGACACCAGTTTCTGGTATGGCACTCGAAGAAGATCTATTTTTTATGATTTTAACATTTTTTTCGGATGAAGGAAATATTTACAATTATTATTATTTATTTTTTTTTTTTGCAAGGAAATGATGGGGTTAAATGTATAGGCTTAATTAACATATAGTGAAAATACAATCAAGCTAGATCGGCATAGGATAATGTGAATATTGAAATATTGTTTGCAATGCTGCCGTTACACTTATTTTTGCTTGAAAAGTACAATAGTACATTAATAGAAAATCATAGATCAAAGATGGTGTCATCTATTAAATCCGATGGAGTGGAATATTTTTAATTATATGTCAGAGGGGTTGTTTTTCACCCCCTCGGGAATCGAATCCCTTCGAATTTTGAATTTCTTCAAAATTCGAAACACTCAACCACCTTTATTTAAATTATATGGCATGGCTATATGTTTAAATTTAGAATCACTATATCGCGAAATTTTACAAATTAAGATAACAATCTTTGAGTAAAATATTTTACGCGTTTGCATATGTCAGAGAGGTTCGTATCCCGCAGGTGAGCCAGGTGGCCCGGATTGCTGTTACTGGCACTCGGGTTCGATTCCCGAGGGGGTGAAAAACAACCCCTCTGACATATAATTAAAAATATTCCACTCCATCGGAATTAATAGATGACACCATCTTTGATCTATGATTTTCTAGTAAATTTGAATCTATTACCATCGGCAAATTAATATCTTTCATATTAAATTAGGAAAAGTCATTCCATTGCCCTTCGAATTTTGAATTTCTTCAAAATTCGAAACACTCAACCACCTTTATTTAAATTATATGGCATGGCTATATGTTTAAATTTAGAATCACTATATCGCGAAATTTTACAAATTAAGATAACAATCTTTGAGTAAAATATTTTACGCGTTTGCATATGTCAGAGAGGTTCGTATCCCGCAGGTGAGCCAGGTGGCCCGGATTGCTGTTACTGGCACTCGGGTTCGATTCCCGAGGGGGTGAAAAACAACCCCTCTGACATATAATTAAAAATATTCCACTCCATCGGAATTAATAGATGACACCATCTTTGATCTATGATTTTCTAGTAAATTTGAATCTATTACCATCGGCAAATTAATATCTTTCATAGTACATTAACATTAAAATAATTTAGTTTCTAGTACATTCCATAAAACATCACAAAGGTAATACATTTATGATACATTAGAGTCCTAAATAATCTAGACGAAACAACGGACGTGTATACTAAAAAATGTTTAGGCTATATTGTTAAGATATTATTCATCCGAAACCAAAAAATTATGTGATTCGTTTTTAGGATTAGTAGAATTAGATAATGGTAGTTCTGCAGCGGGTATTTATGAAGTTTTAAGAGGTTATTTAGTTTCTGTGGGAGTTAATTTAGAAAATCTAGCTGGATTCGCTGCAGATAATTGTGCGACTATGATGGGACAATTAAATGGAGTTCAAAGTATTTTGTTAAAAGAACATCCACATATAATTGTTGTAGGTTGCACATCCCATTCTTTCAATCTATGTTCTTCATATGCGTGTCAAAAACTACCAAAGGGTGTTGAAGTTTTGGTGAGAGACATTTATTCTCACTTTGCCCATAGTTCTAAAAGAGTAAATATTTTAAAAGAGTTTCAAAGATTTTTGGAATTGAAACCACACAAAATTCTTAGACCTTCAGAAACTAGATGGCTCTCACTGCAGCAAGTGGTAAACAGAATTATTGAACAATATGATGTCTTGATTATGTATTTTACAAATTCTGTTTTTGAAGATCCACTGCCCAAGACAGTCCAAATTTTAACTAATTTTTTAACCCATTACAGTACATTTTACTAAAATGAATAGTACATTCGAATAAAAGCTCGCGGCAACACTGAATGTCCGTAAAGCTCAATAATCTAAATATTCCATCTCAATTGATAGACAATATAATTAAATTATACCATTCAAGATAATTATACTCTAAATTGAATGATGAAAACTTGGCACCTAGAATAGTATATCCCAGGGATTGGGACAAGGGGCGGTAGACTCAGCCCCCTACTATACGACTTGTACACAAAAGAACTTAAAAGTCTCTACCACTTCATGGAGTTTAAATGATCCAGTTTGCACATGATATTATTCTCTGGTCGTCGAACAAATTCTTATAGGAAAATTCAAATAAACTGGACCCTTGGATAAATGTGTCCCTGTCTCAAGAATATTTAAAACTTGAATTGGAACTGCAAGAAAGTAAAGCGATTATTTCACAAGAGAATACAAGGTGAATAATTTGAGCGTTCTTTCAAAAAATAATATAAATATTAAAATTGGTGGAAAAAAACAACAAATTTCTACGTTTAATATACGTATAATTTCGATTATTTGGTCAAAAGAATTGGAAATTTACGTTATTTCGTCATTGAACATATCTTCAGAACTTGACCAAATTAATATGGTACCACCCCTAAGGTACCCTCTTTCCAATAAAAAAAGAATCATTAAAATCGGTTCATAAACAAAGAAGTTATGCCTGAACAAACATAGCAAAAAAGGTCAATACCAATGAAAAAAATAACGAGACCAATCGGAAACTAGACTGAACCCAATGAAAAAAAAATCATCAAAATATGTTAACAATTAGCGAAGATATGAGGTAAAATATACACACACAAAAAAAAAATTCATTCGAATTGAGAACCTCCTCCTTTTTTGAAGTCGGTTAAAAATAAATTATTACTCGAAAAATTATAGCAGAAAAGACAAATCTAATATTATATTCAGAACTAGCTGCAAGGCCCGCCTTCGGGGGCCCTCTTACTACAAGCCATGGGGTAGCCCCCCCCCCCAACACCTCCCACAACCCGTGCCCAACCACCGCCCCCACCTCACCACCCCACTACGCCTCTGGGCCCTTACCTGAACCCACCACTCCACCCTGCACCACCCCACCCCCATAATCCCCGGATTCCACGCCCGCGCCTTCCACCCCGTGCACCACCCACCCACCCCACCCCACTAAGCCTCTGGACCGTCACATGAATCATCACTCCTCACTGCACCACCCCACCCCGTGCTCTCCACCCCGCCCCACACCATTACCACCCCGGACCCCACCCCGCAGCACCCTACTACGCCTCTGGACCAACACCTGAGCCTCCCCCCCATTACGCCCCTGGACCCTCACCTAAACCCTCCGCTTCACCCCCCACCCACCACCCTGCACCACCCCACCCCCAACATCCCCGACCTTACGGCCGCGCACCACCCCACTAAGCCTCTGGACCGTCACATGAATCATCCCTCCTCACTGCACCACCCCCACCCCGCCCCACACCATTAACACCCCGGACCCCACCCCGCAGCACCCTACTACGCCTCTGGACCAACACCTGATCCTCCCCCCATTACGCCCCTGGACCCACACCTAAACCCTCCCGTTTTTTCATTTCTAGCCTTCTAGTGACCCACAGATTATGTATACAAAATTTGGTTAAGTTGGCTCTAAGGGTAAAAATTTTCATTTTTTGATCCCCCCCATTTTGGGTGGTTAGTTTTTGCATTTCTAGCCTTCTAGTGAGCCACAGATTATGTATACAAAATTTGGTTGAGTTTGGTCAAAGAGCAAGAATTTTCATATTTTGACCGTCTCCCCCCCCCCCTTTTCTTTGAGTGATATTTTGGGGGAATTTTTTTAAACAAAAGTTGTCAGAAATCACATCCCCTATAAGAGGGGTTCCCAACCGGTGGTACGCGGGAACGTTTCAGGTGGTACGCGTGTACAACAGCCTTCACAGCCAGTGACAAAATAAACTCCTTCAAGAGAAAGTTGGTCCTGTTTTTTTCACAAATAAAGGAGGAGAATTTATTTGCATTTCCCACTCTATCATCATTTTTTGAAGAAAATGAAATATCTCCAAAACCAGATGTGGTTGCAGATATCATTGTTCACTTGGAAGGCCTTCAAAAAAGCTTTAAGAAGTATTTCTCTGAAGATTATTCAAAAGTGGACTGGATCAGAAATCCTTTTTCGGGAACCTCACCAAATGAATTGGAACTAAAAGAAAGTTTTATCGATCTTACAGAAGATAGTTCCATGAAAGATTATTTTAAAGAGAAATCTTTAATTAACTTCTGGATCGGATGTAAAACCGAGTACCCTTTGATCTTCCGGCAAGCTCTGCTATTTTTGATGCCATTTGTTACGAGTTACTTGTGTGAGAGTGGATTTTCTGAACTCTTGTACATAAAAAATAAACATAGAAGCAGAATAAGTGTTGAAGAGGACTTAAGAGTGAAGATAAGTTCCATTACTCCTAATGTTGATATTTTAATCACAGGCAAACAACAACAAGTTTCGCACTAAAGACTATAAAAGTATATTTTGTATGATGATTAATTTTTTGCTGAGTTTGTACTAATTTTTTATTTGTATGTTTTTAGACCTATGGGTAATAAATAAAACTGTAAATTAATACCATTTTAATCTTTTTATTTCTCCTTTATTATAAGCATGTTATAAATAAACAAATATCTAACCATTAAATATGAAGTTTTCTCAGGAATTTAATTCAAAAAGCCTTTGAACACTTTTAGAAGAGTAAATATTATACGTTTATTAAAATATTTAGGTCTGGTGGTACGCCAAAATTTCTCAAAAAGTCAAGTGGTACGCAGGTGCAAAAAGGTTGGGAACCCCTGCTCTATAACATTGCTCATAATTAAATTTGCCGTATAGTTAATAGTTTAGGAGTTATTTGATAATTTTCATTCGTGCCCCCCCCCCCCCCCCAAACCCCCTTCTGGGGTCAAAATATCAAAACGTTATATAGCTAAAAACGTAAGTTAGAAGACATCTGATGTAAATATGAAATTTCATAATAATCCCTTCAGCCGTTTTTACGTGAATCGTGAGCAACTTTTCGGAAACGACGGAAACATACAGACAGACAGACATACAGACAGGAATTTTGTTGAGGGTGTTTTCGTTCATAACTTTGCTTGAAACGTGTGCAACCAAAATTTGGCGTGATTTGGAGCAATGTACAGACAAAACCTTAATTTTATATATATAGATTACAACTTAAACATTGAGATGTTGAAATAAAAATACACTCGTCGTGAAATTTATTGAATTGAAAGGTGATTTCAACTTATTTGTGAATCTAAAATGAATCTGAAAATTTTTCAAGGATTTCTAAAATGTATTTTTAAATGTTTTATGAGATTTGACCTTTGTGCGAAGGCATTTGAGCAATGAGCACACTTAAAGGGCCTTTCTCCTGTATGT
This sequence comes from Euborellia annulipes, assembly GCA_023213315.1. Lineage (NCBI taxonomy): Eukaryota > Metazoa > Arthropoda > Insecta > Dermaptera > Anisolabididae > Euborellia > Euborellia annulipes. Next base: position 16,597 of record JAKCPI010025406.1, on the reverse strand, counting down.
GTAAGCAAATGACTATCGAGAATGTTCTTGTGTGAAAATCTTTTGGGACACTCAGTACATCTATAAGGTTTCTCTCCTGTATGTATCCTTAAATGCTTTGTGAGATGAGATTTATGTGAGAAGCGTTTTTCACAATGCGGACATCCAAAAGGCTTTTCACCGGAATGTATCCTTAAATGCGTTGTGAGATCAGATTTATTTGAGAAGCGTTTTTCACAATGCGGACATCCAAAAGGCTTTTCACCGGAATGTATCCTTAAATGCGTTGTGAGATTAGATTTTTGTGAGAAGCGTTTTTCACAATGGGGACATCCAAAGGGCCTCTCCACCGGAATGTATTAGCAAATGTCGATTGAGCTTTGATTTGAATCTAAATCTCTTTTGACATTCTGTACAATGAAAGTATTTCTGACCTGAATGAATTAGAAAATGTTAAATATTTTTCAGAATGGATTTCACTGGATATTAAAGATTAAATTTACCTTTTTTTAATCCATTAATATTAAGGTGATTTTTGAATATAGTGGATATTTTCATGTTAATACATTTCTTCTGATGCTTTTCTAAAAATGCTTCGCTGATAAACATCATGCTACAATAGCAGCATGGATGAAGTGGCCCTGAAATAAAACACAATTCATTTTAAATTATAAACCTTATCATAATTATATCCTAGAATCCCTATCTAAGATTTATCATTTAATGAAAAAAAACAACTAATTTTACATGAATCTGACATTTATAATAAATATTTTCTAGAGATGAATTAATATTTAGTATTATGAGAGAATTCTTATTTTATAGTGTGTGGCCCCTTCTATATAAATCCCCTTCCCTCTTTTACTTCGACAAAAGTCCATCTATTATTTGTACAGCAATAGATTTTACAACAGTTTATTAATTCGAAAATTATAGATAATCTAAAATATTAAGCTGGTCAAACAATTTACTAGTCGGAAAATTTAATTTTCTGGGTGAATTTTAAAATGCTCGTGATGTGAACTTATTTGTGAATATCTTATTTAAATTCTTAAAATATTTTAAGGCTTTCGAAAATTGGAAAGATTTGATTTTGCCGAGAGAATCAGAGTTGTTGATTTATAAAGAGAAATTAATGAGGTTGTCCTCTGCTTGATGAAAATAAATATTTAGATAAATATAAAGTATTTAAATATATATATAAATACCATATATAGTTATGTAAATATGAATAATACATATCGTCGCCTTAGAGTGTAAACCTGCTAACTCACAACAAGGAAATTTTACAGGACAGACAAAAAACAAACAAAATGTAATATTGTTGTTTAGGAAAGAAACAATTTTTCACATTTTTTTCTACAACTTACGATCGTAATTTTAAGTAGCAGTTTTACTTGGACGATGCTGCATCTCTTTTTCTTTCGAACGGTATTAATATGTCATATATGATAAAAAATGGATTTAGCAGGTTTACACTCTAAAAATAAACATCTAACATACATGCTAATAGATCTAGCGCTCTGGACTGGGAGATCGAATATATAACATCTGAGATTTCAAATTCACTTGGTGATCCATCCGAATGTCTAGCGGGCTATACGCGAAATGACGTTGGATTGTAGCTAAGTGGATCACATCTTTTTCTCTCTTGGTCCAGACTTAATACTCCGCAGACTCCAATAGCGTAATCCGCAGTAGTCTCGCGAGATAAAAATATCTTTTTCAAATCAGCGCGGTCAAAATAATTCTCGTTGACGTATCAATTATTCTTTGATATATTAATGAGGAAAATTAAAATTTATTTAATATCATTATTTCAAGTTAGAAATATATAAGTTCAAATATTATTTTCACTCAATATTTGACAAAATTCCCTACATTAGATTCGCGATTGAATCAAATGTAGAAAACATTCGGTTTATAAAGGTGACGATATATAATAATTGTATATTGGTATGAGGTAGGTATAGGGCCGTGCCTACAGGGTGGTTCAGGTGGTGCAAGACACCACGGCGCTCAAGCTCGAGGGGGCGGACTTGTAAAGTCCAGGCCAGAAAATTAAATTTAGTTATAAAATCAAGAATTTTAAGAAAATATTATTTAAATTTATTTTCGATAAAATATCAATACTATAAGCCAGAGAGCCCTAATCGAAGAGAAACGTCGTCTGGAATTTTGATGGGACAAATTGTTCCATTGTATATGTTGGGAAAGGGCGGCGAACTCTATTGTCCACAAACCCAGGTCCAAATTTGTTTGGGGGAAGGTATAGAGAAATTTAATAAAATAATTTATAATTATTTACGAAAGAACCCCCGGCCCCCCTTAATTTTTGGTTCGATTTCAACCAAAATCTAATCAGCTCTTAATCTCAATGCACCGAAACTACATATGAAATTTCGTTTTGATATTCATACTAGTTTTTGAGCAAGAGCTTACACAAAATTTGGTAACTAAGGCTACGGCCACACCGGAGGCGACTAGCTAGAGACTAGTGACAAAGCGACTCGCTTGGTGAGTCACCCAAGAAAACGAACAGTCTAAAATATATGAGAACGGCCACACTAGCACCTGGTTACATAGTGACTCACCAGGGTAGTCACCTTACGAAACGAACTCGTCTGTTCTTTCATCTAGTGACAAGGTGACAACTGCATTGTACACAGTAGCATAGCGAGGGGGGGGGGGGTTTCCTAAAAATTTTAAGGTTTGGGGTAAAATGAAATTTTATTGAAAATTCTATGTGTGAATGGGTGAGAGGGCGGGAAATGTGGCATCTGCCCCGGGCGGCAGAACTGATACGCCACTGATTGTAAAGTACTTAGTTCTTATTTTAGTTTAACTTTATTATAATTCTTTTATAAATAAATTTAATTTTTCTCTTTTAGACAAATTAACTTTTAAACGTTAGTTTTAATTTTTCTTTCTTTCTATACTTTAACCCGCCATTGGTCGCTGAGTGAGAATTGCTCTCACAAATTTCGTTGATCCGCCAGGAAAAGCCTTTACATACTTCCTGGGCTCTCCTCTCCTTAGTATCTGTAGTTCTGAGAAAAGGGGGCCAGGGGATCAAGCGCTACACCGACCAATGAAGAAGATGAAGAGGAAAATACACATAGTTGAAATTAACCATAATTATGTATAGAATCATGAAATGTAATCAAAAAATTACCATTTAATGTATTAAAGCAAAAAGAAAGTAACGAAGCCCCATTCGGGCATGTACTGTAAAATTTGAACCAAATAAATAAATAAAAATATTGTCTTTTATACATGGAAGGATTGTGTTGAAAAAAATCGTAATCTCATCGTAATTTCGCAACTTTTTATAAAGCAAATTAAATTCACCATGCATCAATCTAGGTAGATTAACATCATGAATCCAACATCTTGCTTCACGTGTATGTTTTAATAAATCAAGTCTCAACCGAGTATTTTCGGAGAGCATTATTTTTTTGGCTAACGTTGACAACGACACCTCCCACAGTGCACTTCGGAACAAACATGTGGTCACTAGGCGACACACGAGGGCTATGTGGCCACCTGTAGGTACCTAGGCTCCAAGTAACTAGGGGACTCACCAAGCGAGTCTCCTAGTCGCCTCCGGTGTGGCCGTAGCCTAACAGAGTGTCTATTCATGAACAAAAATATATGAGGTTGTCTTCTGCTTGATTTAAATAAATTTATGTAAATAAACGAATATAAATCTGAGTATACAATAACTAAACAATTTTTTAAAACTATTATGTTTTTAAATTTAGAATCAATGAAAGTTTTAAATCTCTGAGTGAAATATTTATTGCGATACATATGTCATTGGGGTTATATAGAATATATAGTGGCCCTTTTTTGCCCTGGCGGACAATTTTAGGGGTTTTGGGAGCGAGCGAATAATCTCATTTTTTCCCCTTTTAGATTAATATATCTTTGAATGTCCCTCATAGAGAGATAAATAGCTTATATTTTAATTAATATTTAATATAAATAGATAGTAATTACTTTCTAAATGTGATATTTTAAATTATTTGATAAATTAAACATAACCTACTAACCTTTATGAATAGGGTAATTGTTTGGATTGTTGAGAATTTTATTGATATCAACAATTCTAAATGTATCCATTATGCTTATATATCTTGAAAATATTTCAATTGAATAAACAAAAAAAGAAATTGTTTAATATTAAAATCTATCAAATGACAGTTGAGAAGTGGCTAAATGGATTCTTCAAACAATAGATGAGAGTTTCAATTTCTAATCTGCAGATGGCAGTAGTGTAGTGATTTGTGACAATATTCAAATAAAACTAAATCAAAAAAGTAGAAAAAAAAATATTTTAAAGTAACTTATTAAAAAATTCAAATATTCTCATGACTAAATATAAAAGATCAGATAGTTAATTACTTGTCTTCAATTTCAAATAGTTTTCATGAATACTGAATTTTAATGTCCGGATTGACCCTCTTGATTATTTGCCCCCTCCCCCCCCCCTCCGGGAAACACACCTTATTTAGGACATTTCATATTTCTTTTATTCCATATCGTTTTAATGAAAAAACCTAAATGTTGATGAGTTATGCCACTTTGAATATATTATGTAAATAATTTTAAGGATTAAAAAAAAACAAACAAATTGGAAAATATTTTTTGAACATTTAATTAAAATTTGAATAAAATACTACTCGAAAAAGTTGTTTTTTGATTTCATTGATCATTTTTATTTCAGTAATTGCCACCTTCCCCGGCTCCCAATATCTAGCCGCACCCATTTTATCAAATGCTATTAATACACCATGTCGACTGATGAGCAAGTCATAATTACTAATAAACTGCAACGGATCGTTGCTAAACTTTATCCAAATTCATTTGAAATATTAATATGTTTATTCCTTTATTATTAATCAGATATCACTTGCAATTTGCAGTTCATGTTGACTTTAATTCAAAAATAATGATCGATTCTCATTTAACAGTCGAGGAATAACCAACTCAAGCTTGAGTTGTTTACCAAAAAAGAATTTAGTCTTTTTGATTTTAAGTCGATTCTTCCACGTTTTCAGTAGAGGTTGCCATTAATAGTCAAAACATCAAAAATGGAATGCAATAAGGTTATTCCTCTAGTATTAGATAAGAATCGATCGTTATTTTTGATTTTAAGCCGATTCCTCCATGTCTTCAGCAATGGTTACCAATAATAATCGAAACGTCAAAAATCCAATGTAGAATTGTTATTCCTCAAGTATTAGATGAGAATCAATCGCTATTTTTGATTTTAACTCGATTCCTCTATGTCTTCAGCAAAGGTAACGGATAAGAAAACAACGCAGTTGCTATGGTTACTTATAAAATTTCCTCCCAAATTTTTAGCATTTCACAGAGAGAAGCCTATCCATTCTTACTTAAGCAAGGTTAAATGAGCTATATTAAAACGATCAAATGAATAAATTTTAAAGAATTTAAAAAAGTACTATCTTACTCTAGAGTAAAGTACTTTAAAATATAATTTTACTAAAAACTTTATTTAACCTTTTTTGTGGTCCCCAAGGTACTTAATTAGGATATTAAATTTCATCAAAATTGGTTAAGTCATTTTCAAGATATTTAGAAAAAACTAAAAAAGTACTGAAATAAAGTACTAATGTTTGTGGGCCGATATGTACCAAAAACTAATCAGCGCTTCATTTTGTTAAAATAATGGTAGGTTTTCAATTTCATTTCAATCGGTGCAACGGTGTGGAAAAAATCGTGGGCCAAAAAAACGATAACATCCATCCATCCATCCATACATCATACATCCGCACGCACTAAATGAAAAAATCGCACTTTTTGGCCTCTCGACGAGACCCCATGTAATTTTTGGCAAAACCGTCACGTGCTAAAATTCAACCTAATTGAATACTACAATTTGTGACTTTAATTGAGTCCATGGGTTCCGTAGTCTTTACCTGAGGACCCTTTGAAGTCGCGCTTGCCGCGAGACCGATTACAATACTTTCCCCATGCTTCGCATTGGATAAAGTAAAAATAATGATTATCAAATTTGAGTCGCTTGATGTTCAATATAGACAGCTTCTCGGCCAATCAAAAGTGAGGTCTCTTCCTTCAAATCCAGCAATAGAGCGTATTTTACAATTATATGATCCGCTTCGATCTTTATTTTTAAATTTGGAAAAATGCCCCACACACTTCTGAAAAAGGTTCTTTCAAAACGATACTTAGCTCCGAGGGGTGAACCGCGACCTAATATCGTGTACACCTACTTCCACTTCCAAGTAGAAGACAATAGATCAAGGGGCATTATCTAATGAATTCCAAAGACGTGTACACCTAATTCCAATCGCGGTTCACCCCTCGTTTACCTCAGAACTTATGCCTTATTTCGTTCACAGCCAGGCAATGTTTTTTCATAAAACTGCTTTACAAATTGAATTTGATAAAATTTCAACTGCCTAAGTTAATGATATTTTAGTAGATTTTATTTTTAAAGAATAAACTAACAATTTTGGAAGTTTCTAATCCTGGGATTAAGGATAAATTTCTAAAAGAACTTTTTATAAAATTTGTTATGAATACAGTGAGGAATGGTCGGATAAAACTTTACTGAATTACTTAAATTGTTTCAAGTGTTTGAATGGGGAAATGTTTCTACAAAAGTCACATTCGTAATGAAAGAAATTGTTATTGAGGACAAGTTTATTCTGTATAAAGAAATTTGTATTTAAATGAAGAAAGATTAAAGAAATGAAAAAAACTTACAAAACTTTATTTGATGCTGAAAATATATTCCACAAAAGTGGAAATTTTAATAGGGATCATTTTTAAAACGAAATTACCATTTCGTGGAACACATTCAGTAAGTAGCCACTGACTGAGAGGTCTGGAGAACGGGGCCCTGCCCAAGTTCTCCAGAATTCCACTCTTGTAGAATACATTTTCAGCATCAAATAAAGTTTTCTAAGTTTCCTTCATTTTTTCTAACTATTTCAAATTTTCCCGTTTCTTTGCGCCACCCTGTAGATATAGAATTATAAATCTATATTATATCTATACTCTTATTAAAGACAAACAATATATAGGTAATTAGATTTGAATTCAATTGTTTTACTAAAAAAGTAAAAAAAACACAACTTAATTAAATTAATATAATAATTTAATTATTTATTTGAAATAAAATATATATCTATTTGATATTGGTAATTCAAAATATTAGTGAAATACCTACATATATAATTTTTAGAATGATAATTACATTTAATATAATTTTGTATAGTTGTAAATTGTTTCAAATAATAATATAATTATTATTATATAATCGTATATATCAAAGAGTGTGTCATCTGATTGATGCAAATAAACATATCACTTATATTGAAAAAATTGATTGATTGATTTCGGTATTAAACAAATACAAATATTTTATAAAAACCATCTCAAAACGTGGGTTATAGTTCCCGGGTTAAAACAAAAAATAAAGAAATAATTAACAAATGATCTCAAAAATAATTAAAATTTTATTGTAATTGTGAAAAATTTATGTTTACAAGTGTCCTCCTGTTTTACCAGGTGTACAAGTATGAAATGGGGATTTTTTTCTAAAAAAACATGTTAAATTCGGAAGAATGATAAAAAGTGCTTGATTCAAAGTATGCTCCATCGCTTGTTATACATTTTTCCCATCTTTCGGGAAATTTGTGAATACCACGCCAGTAAAAAACTTCCCCTTTTGCTGCGAACCATTCATCGAGCCATTTTTTCACATCTTCGTACGAACCAAAGCGCTGCTCAGCAAGTGCGTGACCCATCGATGCAAACAAGTGGTAATCGGAAGGAGCAAAGTCTGGTGAGTAAGCCGCATGGGGTAGAACTTCCCAGCTGAGTGCTTCCAACGTCTCGCGAACCGGTTTTTCCGTATATGATGGAGAATTGTCATGGAGAAAAATGACCTTATTTTGTCTTTTTTGATATTCTGATCGTTTTTTGAGCAGCGAACTGTTCAAACCGATCAATTGTTGTTGGTAGCGTTTGGTATTAACCGTTTCAATCGTTTTCGTCCAACAATGCTTGAAATTCTGCATCTTCTTACCTTTTTGGCGGTTTTCCGTGTTCCTTGTCTGCAACATCAAAATCACCATTTTTGAAACGCCGAAACCATCTTTCACACGTATCTTGCGATGGAGCATGTTCACCATAAGCTTCTCGAAGCATTCGGTATGATTCAGCAGCAGTTCTCTTCGAATGAAAACAAAAAATTAATGCTGTCCGCGAATGCTCTTATTTGGCACAAATTTCGACATATTGAACACAGCAAAACAATACTATGCAAACACTTTTTCAATTTATCACTTATGCGCGTTTGACACTTGTTGATGGAGCAACAAAGTGCCATCTATGTCAAATCTTTATGCTACACACTGAATTGGTACGTCATCTGTTTCTCAAATCCCCATTTCATACTTGTACACCGTACACCTAGTATTTCTTTGTTTTTTCATTCTTTCTCCGAAAAGTTACTTTTAAAACATCTGTATTGGGCACGAAATGTGCAATATTTGACAAAAAAATCCTTCAAATTTGCAATATTAAATAGTACTCAAATATGCAATTTAACCCAGATTATCCTAGATGCATGATTGGAATAGATAATTGATCTCCTGGGTAGTATGTGTTGGTAAACAAAATATGCAATTGCATAGGAATCCGCTCTCTACTAAGGACTTAATAAATCCTAAATTTTTGAGTAGACAAAGTTAATTTATGATTTAAAATTGATAGTAAATCATAATTTATTAGAGAATATAAACTACTGAAGATATATCAAAACGAAAATAACAAATACTTAAATGAATATTAAATAATCAGATTACACAATTGGAAGTAGGTAAGGCTAAAATATCAGAGATCCGAATTTAATTTATCATCATCTGAATCTCTATTTGACCAGACAGAGGGCCCCATCGAGTCTAACAAGAAATAAGTGCTTGTAAACTATAGTTTGTTTTTTTTTTCAAAATGATGAGAGAAGGAGTTACACCAAAAAGGTGCAACCCCTAAAGGCCTGGGTTGGCCCCTCCATCGTGAAAAGAAGAAGAAAGAATTTTATGGGCTGGGCGGGGGTCGAAGGTATCTGTAGATACGGGTCTTAAATAGCTGAAGGTTATAAGTCGCGGGAAAGATGGTGGTAGGGAGCGAGTTCCAGTCTCTGGAGGTCATAGGGATAAAAGAGTTGGCGAAAGCGCTTGTTCGACTTTTTATCCAATTTGACAGCGAAGGGGTGCTGAGCGTTTAGTCTTGTTTGCTAGGATGAACCTAATCAATGACTGATATATTATATCCTCTCTTTCATCAGAAAATAGATGCGGCAAATTCGATGGATTATATTAGGGCCATTCCAGGTCAAATCAACACAATTTTAAAACAGAGGAATTAATTAAGCAAGAAGATTTTTTGGGCAAGACCTGATCGAAAGCCTTTGAAATGTCTAAGCTTATTCGGATTTTCTAGTCTTTTATTCCATATATGAGTTATTTATTCTATGCAAGAAATAGAATAGAAATCCAATCTTTAGCAGCGGAGGTGATTTGGTCATTGTATTCTTATACACTTGGGAGCAAAAAAATCGGCCCACCTCTAAATTTTTTCATTCATAAGGCATAACTCGAAAAAAACGCTTTTATTTCGAATAATGATAATGTAAATTCTTTTAAAATAAAAAAATCTTATTTCTAAATAATTTTCCAAATAAATATCGATTTGTTGAAATTAAAATTTAAAGTAATGCGACACCCATGATAGCTATCTGATATACACACCAATTGCTTAATTTTGCCCTTAAAGTGCCATCAATTTCAGTTTCATATCAGTGATTGATCTGCTAACATCACATACTACTCCTCATTAAAAATAAACTTCAACGGATCGTTGCTAAACTTTATCCAAATTCATTTGGAATATTAATATGTTTATTCCTTTATTATTAATCAGATATCACTTGCAATTTGCAGTTCATGTTGACTTTAATTGAAAAATAATGATCGATTCTCATCTAATAATTGAGGAATAACAATTCTATATTATATTTTTGACGCTTCGATTATTATTGGTAACCAGTGCAGACATGGAGGAATCGATTTTAAATCCAAAATAATGATCGATTTTTATCTAATACTACTATAGGAGTAACCTTATTGCATTCCATTATTGATGTTTTGATTATTAATGGCAACCTCTAGTGAAAACGTGGAAGAATCGACTTAAAATCAAAATGGTAAACAACTCAAGCTTGAGTTGTTTGCCATAAAATTTTCGATAAAAATGCACAATGCAGAAGCTGTAAATAATTTTAATTGACGTTAAGCATTCCGAATAAGAGTTATATGAGTTTTCGACGGTTTCTGGCTGGTGCTAAAAACTACGAAAATTATGGACTTTTTTTAATATTAGGTGGTCACAAGAAACATCTCTTCCAATTTTTGCGTCGCTGACCCCCAGAATTGTAACCAATTGGCTAAAAAATGAGATTGGGAATCATTCATCTTAATAATTGGACAACGGTAACTGGTGCCGCAATGTGGTTGAAAAAATTGCAGTTTTTCATTCATAAAATGAAAACCACTCATCCTAGAAACTTGATTCTTGTCTCATTTTCTAAGAAATTTTGTTGTCTTGAAGTTTTACTTGAGCCACTTTTTTGTTAAAACTTTTAGATTAGAAGATATCCAGCATTTTCCAAGACGGGACATGATCCGACCTTATTGCGGCACGGGTTACCGTTGTCCAATTAAGATGAAACTTTGCCAATCTCATTTTTTAGCCAATTGACAACTATTATGGGGGTCAGCACCAAAATTCGAAAAGTGGTTTCTTGTGATCACATAATGAGAATAATTCACTTTTACGCAAAGTTGGTAAAACTTGCCTATCTTTGACGATCGATTGTGGCTAAACGGCTAAACTGATTTTAACTTTTCAGTAGGTTATTCAACGCGAAATTCTATGCTCTTTCATTTTGGTAAGAGTAAAATTTTCCGTAGGACCCATGGTTTTCGAGTTATAAGCAAAAATCTGAAAAAAGTCCCAAATTTTCGTGGTGGCAAAGGGGCACCTTAAGATTGCATCGTAGGAAGTTCAAATTTCACACACATGATTACACTTATAGGTGGCAACTTTTCCGCATACGGCCTAATAAATTGAGCAAATTTTTTTTTTTTTTGGGGGGGGGGGGCTTTTTCGCTCCACCCTAATGATTAGGCCTGTAGTTTTGGCCCGTGGAAGACCAGAAGGTGGGGGGGGCGTAATATTTAAATAAATTTTAAATTTTAATATGCAGATTGATACATGATATTTAAATCAAAATCAAATTTAAATATTTCTAAATCGAAAGATGGAAATTATTATGTAATTAAAATATATGATAAATTCACGGGATGTCGGTAACCACGTTCTTTTATTTTTAATATTAATTTGCAAGTATTTTAAATTAATTAAAGGAGTTTTGGGTATTTTAGGTAGCGCGACTTTTAAAAGCTAATTCATTTAATTATAACTATAATAACGTGACTCAAATATAAGTTTTGAAAAACCTACAAATTATACTTCCTTTCCTCCACAATTTCATAAATAGAACAGTATTTAGGCCTCAGCACATAATATACCAGCTAATGTATGGAAAAGAGGAAGGGTCCAGGGGCAGGGGGGGGGGGGGGGGGGGGCAGCTACCTAAGCGCAGGGGTGGCAGTCCAGGGTCTAGGGGGGCCCCCTGGCTCCACCCCACGGTACGACCATGGATGATAGATACATTGACAAAAAAATATTCATTCAATGGAAAAGTACTCATTTAAATAAAAATTAATAGGAATGTCAAAAGAATTAGAATATAAAATGCTAGAAATGTTTTTACTATGCATTTATCATATTATAGTTTATTATTGTTGCATTGAAGAAAATGTTTGTTTTTCTTCAATTTGTGTCCTACTTACTTTTCATTGTAAAAATTTGGTCACCTTAATTAATTAATAATCTCATATTTCCCCTTTTAGATTAATATATCTTTGAATGTTCCTCATAGAGGGATAAATACTTATATTTTAATTAATATTTAATAAAAATAGATAATAATTATTCTCTAAATGTGATATGTTAAATTATTTAAATTAAACATAACCTACTAACCTTTATGAATAGGATAATTGTTTGGATTGTTGAGAATTTTATTGATATCAACAAGTCTAAATGTATCCATTATGCTTGTATATATTGAAAATATTTTAATTGAATAAACAAAAAAGGAAATTATTTAATAATAAAATGTATCAAATGACAGATCAGATAAATGGCAAAATGGATTCTTCAAACAATAGTAGCGAGTTTCAATTTTTAATCTGCAGAGGCAGTAGTGTAGTGATTTGGGACAATATTCAAATAAAAATAAATAAAAAAAAATTTTTAAGAAAAAAATAAAACCGACTTCAAAAAAATTAAATGCAACAAATAAAATACACTAAAAGGTATAAAATAATTATTATCTTATTTAGTTACAACTAAACGACGAAATATTAACATGAAATTACTTTTTGAAGTCGGTGCCAAACAAACTATACCTATAAGCGAGCGTACCCACCAAACGTACTAAGTAAGATCCGTCGAGTGCGATTCATAAAAGGTATATGTTTGGCACCGACTTCAAAAAGTAATTTCATGTTAATATTTCGTCGTTTAGTTGTAACTAAATAAGATAATAATTATTTTATACCTTTTAGTGTATTTTATTTGTTGCATTTAATTTTTTTGAAGTCGGTTTTATTTTTTTCTTAAAATTTTTTATTTTTCTCTTTTAGTGATGTTATTAATAGTGATCCTATCATCAGAACTTGACCAAATTAATATTGCACCATCCCTAAGATACCCCCTTTCCAATAAAAAAAGAATCATCGAAATCGGTTCATAAACAAAGAAGTTAGTCCTGAACAAACCTAACAAAAAAGGTCTAATACCTACTAAAAAAAATGGGACCAATCGGAAGGTAGACTGGACCCAATGCAAAAAAATTTTCAAAATCGGTTCACAATTGGCGGAGATATGAGGTAACATAGGCACAAAAAAAAAATTCAGTCGAATAGAGAACCTCCTCCTTTTTTGAAGTCGGTTAAAAAGTAGAAAAAAAAATTCAAATATTTTCATGATTGAATGTAAAAGATCAGAGAGAGGTAATTCGCTTGAATTTGAAATAGTTTCCATAAGTATTGAATTTCTATAATTAATTTAGAAATTGAATTTGTGTCCGGATTGACCCCTCCCCTTCTTTGGGGAGCTTATTTTAGATTTTGAACTTGTTCATTAAAATTTCCTAGATATTAAGTTGTAAATTTTCAAAGAAGAGGAAGAGATGAAATTAGATTTAGATTTATTTAATGAATGCTCGAAGGGCTAATTTGTATTTAAATGAAGAAAGATTGAAGAAATGAAAAAGTAAGGGTGGATAGAAGTATACAAACAAATATATAAACAATTTTTGCTCGTTTAATAAGAGTAGATAGATAGAAATCTAACGTTTATTTGAACTTAAATACCCAAAAATATTTATGCTTTCGCGGTTAAGGTGTAAAATATTAATTTTCCATATATAATTTAATTTTTTATTTATAGTGAGATTAATTTCACTCTATGTAGGGCGCCCCAAAATAACTTCTAATTTTTTTTTCAATTTTGAATGAAAATGACGTAAATTTACAGATATTGAAAATCTTTTTGGTAATAGTTTACAAGTGAGACTCCACCTATTTTTGCCTATAAAAGTAATTCTTCGTTAAAAAATTTAAGATTTTACAATTTTTTTTCATATTTAATTCGTCGAATCAATAAAGCGATTAAAAAAAAATAATTTGAAAAAAAAAACATGAAAAAGTACCTATACAGAACATAACTGGTGAAAGATGGTTAAAAAAATTCTATGGCCCTGATTATTACACTGAAAATTAGTAATTATAAAAGCAACGCAAATATTTACAAATGGGGTTATTTTTCCTACTTTATTTCCACTAAAGCGATTGTTTTTATAATAAAAAAAATGCAGTAATTTTAGTCCAAAATTTCTAAAAGTACATCGAAAATTGGTGCAAGAAATTGATTATGAGGATATAATTGATATAATCGTAAAACAATTTTAATTTATTGTTTAATTTTAAGAAATTTATTATTATATATGTGGGATTTCATTCTCCGCTCTTTCGCTGTAAAGTGCTTTTGAAAATAGGGATTCATTTTCGCCTTGAGAAAGACGTTTGTTGTTTGCCCGTCAAAATCTTTCGATAAAATGACAGGTGAGCAGCAAGGACACGCCCCTTTTATAAAAGGATCGAGCGCGGGAAAAATTATCCATACGTCACGTAAAACGCGGGAAGAATTAACCAATCAGCTTAATTGCTAATTAGAGCTAATTAGGTTATAAAAGAAGCCAGCTCCTCGAAGCGAATTCAGTTGTTATCATTCAGTTGTAATGTGTGAGTTGTCACTTGTTGAAACTCATTGAATGAGCAGCTCTCCGGGGTGATTGCGATCACCTTGGAACGATTTGGAACGAAACGGCTTGTGTCGAAGAAGTAATTTGTATACACGTTCTGTAACGAAGAAGCAATAAATGCGGGCATTGTGCCGTTATTTTGTTAAAAGCATATTTTCAACTGCCTAGTGCGAATTCTTATTTAAAATAGCATTTTTAACTGGCTCTAAGGCCGCCAATAGAGATTATCATCTCTGAAGATCATCTCCCATCCAAGCCCGGCAAATCTCCTTCCAACTAACCCTTCGAGCCAAACATAATAAAAATCATCCATCATCTTAATCATTTCCTATATATATAAATTAATAAAGGACAAAATAAAATATTTATAATATTCGTAAATTAGATGTTTGATATTAACTAATAATTATTACTCTAAAAAAAAAAACAATTAAATTAATATAATTTTTTTTTTTTATTGTTAAAGGATAAATAAATTGAATTGCTTCTTTCCAGTAATTTATTTTATTATTCAAATGGTTAATCCAAATATTTCGAGAGCGCTTTCGGCATCTCTTCCTCAGTGGAAACCACTCCCCCACCAATGTGCCGACCCCATCAGTTTGTACAGAACATTGATAAAAGCTTGATTAAACAACACACACATACATGTATATATACAAATTCAAAATGAGATAACATACGAGTATATACAATTATTTACATCTCTTTACAATGAAGTCCAAATTATGATTATTTTATTATTTGTTTTAAAAAAAATAACTATAACCAATTGATATTGGGTACCAAAATATTAGTGAAATATGTACATACATATTATACAATTCTTACAATGATAACTACACATAATATAATCCTGTATTACTTCAAATTGTAAATTGTTTCAAATAATAAATCTTCTTTCATAGAAAACATTTGATTACTTAATTATTAAAATCGTATATAAAAGAGTGTGTCATCTGCTTGATGCAAGTCAACTTACATATATATATTAAACTTATAATGAAATAATTTATAGATTGTTTTCTGCAATAAATAAATACAAATATTCTATAAAAACTATCTCGAAACGTTTAAACGTTTCGGTTTTATTGGTTGAATAAAGTAAATATGTCCGTTTAAATAATTTAGATTAAATAGTTAAAAAAATCAAAATTGCAAAATTAGAAATGTTTTATTTGGAAATTGAATGCAGATTCAACGGGAAGCTGCTAGAGAATGAAGGGCAGAAAAACGATAGATTTGCGATTTAATGGTGGATAAAATTGATTAAAGGCGAAACATTGGCTTGAAATGGGCCAGACTAATATCTCAATACAAATTCTATAGTTATTCCCAGTTACAGTGTCAAAATCTATAAAAATTCATCAATTAAGAACGATATGGGGACTTATGTTTAATTCATTTCAACCGAACAACAAGATTTTTTTACATTTGATTTAAAATTTATTTTTTAATTTCTAAAAAAAAATTTAAAAAATAAAATAAAATATAGGGAGGGAAGAAAATCGTAAGTAATTAATTTTAAGAAAAAATTATTCAAATCAATATTAAGTTATTTCCTTTTGATAGAGATGTGGCTGAAAAAATATTATTGTTTAACGGCCATCCTAAAAAACATACAATCTGAGAGAAAATAAAGTATTCGATCGAACAAAAATACTACAAGTGACAAATCTAATATTCTATTGAGTATTACAACTTAATACTTGGTAATTGCTAATACTTTCTTCCAAATGCCTGAGAGACATTTATATACATGGAGATCACCATCTGATCAACCAGGACATAGTCAGAAATCAAATTGATTTCATTACTGTACTAGATGAAGGAGGGAGGTATCAGCCGTCTTTCATTCTAAAACTTTTGGGTCCAGGCACCTTATAAATTCACATGAAGCTAAAATAATTTTTATTTTTGACGAACACATATGTGTACCGCATTTTGTGTATAACACCTAATTGACTGAAGATGGCCAAATGAAATTCATGCCGAAACGTTTTATTAAAGGTGTTTTATTGAACCCAGTGATTCCATCTTTGGCTGATACCTCCTCCTTCATCTAGTACAGTTTCATCACAGGCACGAACTCTATCAATA
>JAKCPI010025405.1:0-16165 GCA_023213315.1 Euborellia annulipes | reverse complement strand
AATGATGGCAAGATTTATTTGAAAAATTATCTTTTAAATGAAAACTGACTTTACAATTTATCCAATCTAAATTTCTTATAATGCATTTTGAGTAATTTTACTTTTTTTTTTAAATTCTTGAGACCATTTACCGGGACGTTTCACACTCTGATTACTATTTTTTTTAACCATCAATAATATTCGATATTTAACTGTAAATGTAGAGTTTCGAAATAATATTTTATTTAGATAAAATCTAATCAGGTATAGTCCGTAAATTATGCTAAAGGTTTTGATAGATTTATTATGCTTGTTTTATGTTTTGTCAACCAAGAAAGAAAAGCTCTCTCTATACCTATATATGAAAAAACAATTACTTTGTATGAAATTATTTATTCTTCACTCTTTTATATTCTTTGATAGCAAATTTTTTTCACTAAAATTGTGCCCCATCCTCAAGCCTGATTGATGTTACAATTTTAGACCTAAATTGGCAGTTTTTTTCCCATAAAACATCCATTTTTGATTCGATGTATGTATATTCTTAATGTTTTTCTAATCCAGAGGGGTGCAACTTAACAAGGAATGAGGGAGATGGGCGATATCACATCCGCATTCACATCTATTGTCATATGTATATATATAGGCTACCATATATGTGTGTTTCTGTGTGTTTGAAAGAAGGTTTTTTCTAATTCTCTTTCTTCCTTTTGTTTTTTCTAGGGTCTGCAAGGGATGACATGTCTACCTACCCTCTGCGTGCTTGATTCAGTATCTAGACAACAGGTCCCTTTAAACTTGACAGAAAAGAGAGGCTTCCAAGCTGGCCACAGGACTGACGACGTTCCGGGCCAGGCTCTCTACAATTTCGGAATTTTGGTAAATAAATTTATAGTTTGATTTGTTCATTAAGGGTAAAAATATACACGTTGATAGTTTAAACATGAGTTGTTAGTGCATAATAAAATTCATCGATGTTTGTGAACGAACATAAAAGGAGAAGGAAAAAAATCTTTTGATTCTTTTGAAATTTGCTTTTTAATTATTGTTCATTAGAATATTGCAATTAATGGGCATGGTAACAAAGGATTTTCTTCTTTTTTGTCGTTTTGGTGATTGACGATTAACTTTTTGCTTTTAAATGGGTGAGATTGAACGAATTCAAGTTTTGCCTATTTTTATATGCTTATTAAATGTGTTACGTTATTTGATCTCACAAATCAGGACTGTCGCTTTCTTCTGATAGTAAATTCAAATAAAGCTGCAATTTTTGATTTGGCCCTATATCTTGTTTAAATTTTAAATGCTTTCATTTTCACTCCCCAACTTCTTCAATTCACTCTTCAAATCTTCAGAATTTTTAATTCTTTCGAATTTCTCCTCGCACTTCTCAATTGCAATTGTAGTTAAGAGATATTCTAATATATGATTTCTCTCTTTTTTTCAGATGTGCGCGTGTGACCAGTTCAGTGATAGTGATTTAGTGTTTGTGTTTGTGTCGAGATGTTCCTGTGCAAGGATGTTTGCATCGGGCTATTCGACCCGTCGAGAAAGGTAAATATTTTTTAACATTTAAACACGCAATCACAGGGCCTTTCAGAGAAAACCCAAGATCCGAGTAGAGGAAAATAGAGAAAATAATATTAAATTTTTTCTGCTTTCCCCTATTTTTTACTTTTTTAAATTTAAATATCTTTCTGCATTTCCATTCTCTATGTTTTTGTCTAAATATTGATATTGAGAGACTCTTCGTATTCCCCCTCTTCTGATAGCCCCTTTGCATGAATAAATTATCAACAAATACATATAAAATTCTCTTTTTCTAATTTCTATTTTCTCTTTATTTTTTTTTACAGATCCCGAGATCTTCGGAGCAGCAAAAGAAAGAACAAAGATAAGTTTTAGCATGGTGTAAAGGAATATTAAAGGGGTTTAGGTTTAGGGCTCAGATTCGCTTTTTTTAAGATGTTTTTTTTTCAGCTGACCCTAAATATAGAATTTGCCTTTTTTCTTTAAAATTTCAATTAATAATTTTCTTTTTCTTTATTCTTTCATATAACACAATTTTCAATTTCAATTTTGCATTTAATAATTTTAAATTCAATTTATTTTTTCTAAATTTAAATAAACATTAGATTAGAAAATTCCTCCCCTCACATGCATCGACCGAGAGGGCCTTCCTCCCTTCCTCTTCGAGAGAGCTCGTCCTCGCCGATGGATTCATCATCAACTTTTTGGTACCCAGGCTCTTAAGGTATGATTTTTAAACGAGAATACAAATTTAAATGTATTCACTTTGTGATTAATTTAATTTACAAAATTTTAGTTTAATCAATTAAATATAGAGGGAGGTGGGATGCACCATGCCAACGAGAGGGATATTTATATTTTAAAACCTGTAGCTACTCCACGTGAATCTATTTGTGGAGAAATCAACGGGAATTTCTTTCAGGTGTTGTTGTTGTTGTTGTTGTTAGGAACCCTTGATTTGTTTTTTATTTACGATCCCAATTAAAGATTTTCTCGTTGATTCTTTCCATGAACGATTCAGATCTGATAGAAAGATCAAAGCCCAGTTTTTCAACTGCTCTTGTGTTTTGCGAAAAGCTCTCGTTTTTGTTGACTCTTTCGGGAGTCTGATATGTTTTTGTATCTTTGAGGATGGGTTTGAGGTGGCTCTATGAGTTTAAACGAGTCGGGGAAGGGTTGCAGTTTCTCCAGGAATATCCTGGAGGCTCCAAATTGCAATTCTTTTGAGGCTAGGGACAGACCCGAGGGCTCCACCGATCTGATGGTGGGGACGGGGGTCACACACGCATTTATTCTTCGTCTTTTCTGATTGTAGGTTAGGTAGGATCTCTTAGAGAATGGCCCCCTCACTCGTTTGCCCATAATCCAAATCACGTTCATTCTCACTGATACGATTTCTTCAGACCCCAGCCCTTGAGGTTTTTTTTTTTTTTTTTTTATAATTCCATCAGACAAGAAAGGCAAAACTTTTTTGCTCTTTCTTCTTTATTATTTGGTTTTACTACAAACACTTTTTTTTTGTTGTAGTAACTGAAAATAAAACTTTTTTGTGTTTATTTTTAATTAAGTGAATATGTGTGTGTGATTTATTGAAAGAAGAGCAAAAAGTTTGCATTTTTTCGCTATTAAAAAGTAAATATTAATAAATGCATTTGACTTCTAACTAAAAATTCACCTGAATATCCTAAACTAATTCTTTATTTTTTGTTTTAGGTCGCTTAATAAAGAAATAAAAATTGATTATCGAAGAACTAAAAGTGATGTGCTTAGTCCCATCCAGCTTTATGCCAGCGATGATGAAAAAAGCAAAATCCTTTCTTTTTTTATTTCTTTTTAATTCTTCAAAGTCTACATACGAAAAAGAAATGACACAAAGTTGAATGTGACATCACAACTCATGCGGTCTATTAGAGTAGAAATCTTTTATTTGCTTTATTCAAGAGATCGGAATCAAAATCTTCTTTTATTCTCTAATGGAATTTTTTTTTCACATCAATCAAATACTCAAAGGTAAATTTTTTCAATATTATTGAATTTAAAATGTGTCCAGATTGAATTTGTGAATCATTCGAATGATTCTTTTGTTTTTCAGATTGGACGGCGATATCACTGTCTAACAAATTCGATCCCCGAGTCAAATGCCATTCAGCTTCGACTATCCTGCTGTTTTTATTTCATTTTTACATCAATACTCTGGCAATAAATGAATGAATGGAAATATTCTTTTCTCAACTCATCTCCATACCTGGGAGGACAGACCTCTTTGGCTTTGGTGGACATTCAGGAGGCAGTTTGATGGAACAAATTTACTTTTTGTGAGTGAGAGAGAGCGGAGAATTCATACCCATCAAGAGGATGATATTTATTTGGTTTTCTTTAAATATTATCAGAAATTCTATTTGAACTCAAGAACAAAAAACATAATTTTAAAATTGATAGAAGAATTTTATTGCAAGAGAGAAGACAACAGGCAGCTCGAGAGACTCAATGGATCGAAGAGCTTTCCCAAAAAGAAGAGGCTCTCTGGGGGCCTGGAAGGAACCTCTACGCGGTGCTCCCTAGAAACGATGTCATCTAAAAGACACGGCTAATTCTTCCCAATTAAACAAAAAGAATAAACTTTTACTAGGTATAATCCCCATTGGGTTAACGGATTAGAGTCAATACTCATTCAATGTTTTTTTAGCACGATCAAGTCAATTTTCAATCACTGAACTAAAAATAAAAGAAAGACGAGAGATGTGCTTAGTTACACCAGACTTTGTAATAAAACCAGCGATGGGGAAAGTTATCAGATCATCTTTTCATTTGCTTTTTACTTTCTCTTACCTATGTATATATGTAATATATATATAGAGAGAAAGTATTGGATTCATGTCAAAAATTCGATGTCGAGATTTTGATAGATCTTCACGTTTGAGGTCCCCCTGAATCCAAAAAAGTGGTTTTCGCGACATGGTCTGTCTGTCTGTCTGTGTGTCTGTGTGTCTGTCTGTGAACAAAATATCTCAAGAACGAAAAGAGCTAGGAAGTTGAAATTTTATATTTAAGTTAGGCACCCCCTGGGACGTGACACGAAGCTTTTGAACAAAATCGACCAAAGAGTACTAGCACTTTACTGATGCACTTTTCAGTTTTTTCGATTTTCTCAAAATTTGCTCCAACGATTTTTTTAAATTCAAAAATCAATTATTTTTTAGATTCTCTATAAAATGTATATTCTCATTTTGTGATTGAAATCTTCTGAAGACCACTTTACTCTTGTACTCCATAGAAAAGATAGGAGAAATGGTTGCCATGGTAACAAAATATAAATATTTTCCCATACTTATAAATTTTACATCTTGAATTCAATTGTACCCTACTGTCGGAAACTAAATACATGTCGACACAAAAAATCTGGTGTGACAAGCACAGTACACAACTTTCGATTACCGAAGGTAAGAGAAAGTTGTGTGCTGTGCGCCAGTCACACCAGATTTCTTTAAAGAGCTGAAAGTCAAAATTTTATTTTAGGCTCTTATTCTGCAATGGAATATTTTCCTAGTCACGAATAGAGGAGCGAGCAATTGCTGAAATGTAATTGTTTTTAATATTAATATACATTTAGATAATTTTGATTGAATTTTCATTTTCAGATGGATCATCTTCAACAATAAATGAATGAAATCTCAGGATATCGAGTCAAATACCTTACAGAAGGAGGATTGCAATTAATTCTCGGCCATAAAATTGAAACAGCGTCGAGAAAATTCTTATGTGGTGTTTCTCGAATTGTGTTGATTTACTTAGAAGAAAAGAGCAGGATTAGAAAGAGATTGATAGCAGATCTTGTAGTAAGGAATAAAGAAAAGAGCGATTGCAGCTACGTTTATTTCGTTTATTATTCACTTCAGCACTTCAAGACGTTTCGGTCAGATATACGACCATCCTCAAGGTTGAAACGTGTTAACAAAATACCCCAAAAGGCCGAATGTAGCACTTATGTAAATTTATTTTTTCTGATTTAATAAGGATCAAAGGCTATGCGACTCAAGCTTAGATTGATCACTTATCTTCTCCAATAATTTATAAGGATGGTCGTATATCTGACCGAAACGTTGGCTTGAAGTGAATAATAACACTGTGCTACAAAATGAAACTTTTTTCTGGCCCCGAGATAATTCCTTCAGATTCTTAAGTAAAATGACCTCCTGAATCCAAATATGACATTCGTTTTCCCCCACTTCGTACCGTTTTCGGGGGGTAGCCCCCTACTTATTTCCACCCCTTTTAGTTAATTATAGGGCCACGAATCAAATTTGGAGGGATGAAAAGGAATATTTTAGCCTTAACATTTCATCAGAAGGTCTAGAGAAGTGAAAAGTTAAAAAACATTAACATTTGGATCCAAGGGGGGGGGGATGTGGGGGAGGATTTTGTCCCTTAAAATGCAAAAAAATCATTAAAAACGATCGATTTTTTCTGATTTTTCACAATTTTTTCACTGATTTTCTACATATTCAGGCGGACAGATCCACCTAACCCTTCCTTAAACATCCCTCAACTAAAAAAAAAATCTGGTGCGACTGGCGCACAGCACACAACTTTCTCTTACCTTCGGTAATCGAAAGTTGTGTACTGTGCTTGTCACACCAAATTTTTTGTGTTGACATATATTTAGTTCCCGACAGTACGGAACATATGAATTCAGATGTAAAATTTATAAGTATGGGAAAATATTTATATTTTGTTACCATGGCAACCATTTCTCCTATCTTCCCTATGAAATACAAGAGTAAAGTGGTCTTCAGAAGATTTCAATTGCAAAATGAGAATATACATTTTAAAGAGCATCTAAAAAATAATTGATTTTTGAATTTAAAAAAAAATCGTTGGAGCAAATTTTGAGAAAAACGAAAAAAACTGAAAAAGTACATCAGTAAAGTACTAGTACTCTTTGGCCGATTTTGATTAAAAGCTTATTTTTCCGGTCCCGGGGGGTGTTTAACTTAAATATAAAATTTCAACCTCATAGCTCACTTCCTTCATGCTTAAAATTGAACACACACACACACACACACACACACACACACACACACACACACAGAGCATGTCGCGAAAACCACTTTTTTTGGATTCAGGGGACCTCAAAACGTGAAGATCCATCAAAATCTCGACACCGAATTTTTGACATGAATCCAATACTTTCTCTCTATATATATATTACATATATACATAGGTAAGAGAAAGTAAAAAATATATAGGATAAAGCGGGTGGGGTGTGAGCGATTAGGAAGCCCTTGCAAGAAGAATTTTTTGACAAGAAATAATTTCTACCTCTTTAGATAAAATATGGAAATATTGAAGGACATAGAAGAATCCGTATATTTAAGTTTAAATTTGTAAAGATCGGCCCAAAAAAAAATGAAAGTTGGCCTCATATTTGCCAATTTGACCAACTGAGCTGTGAATCTTCCATCTTCTTGCAAGGGCTTCGGAATCGCCCACACCCCACCCGCTCTAGGGGGGGGGGCGTTGGAGTTGGTCCAGGGCAAGGGCGGACCCACAGGTGTTTCTCGGGGGGGGGGGGGGGGGTAATCTGGTGTGACTCGTCGCACAGCACACATTTTTTTCTTAATTTCGATAATATAAAGGCGCATTCTGTATGTTTTCAAGAATATAAATACAAATCAAATTTTTAAGTATTAATTTTTAAAATTTTACATTAAAAATAAATTTTTTTCGAAAAAAAAGGTATTTTTTCAAATCTCGGGGGGGGGGGGGTAATTATCCCCTTTACCCCCCCTGTATCCGCCCTTAATCCAGGGGCGCTCGAATTTGGCGGGGGGAGGGCGGTATTTTGGTCATAAGCAGAGATGTGTTATTTTTCGAATTAATAAGATTTGAATAAAAAAAATTTATTTGTTAAATATTTTTTTACATTCTCTTGCCTCTATATTTGCTAATATATAGAGAGAGAAAGTATTGGATTCATGCCATAAATTCTATGTCGAGATTTTGATGGATATACACTTTTTGAGGTCCCCTGAATCCAAAAAAGTGGTTTTCGCATTGCGCCCGGGGCTGACGCCCCTCGGCCCCGCCCTTGTTGCGGCGCCGTGTTGAAAGCTCCTTTAGTCGATCACTATATATTGGATTGGACCCAATACTGCTTTTGATTTTTTTTTATGTATAATAAAGAAAGTAGTAATGTCTTCCTATTTAACATGTTTAGCGTTGAATGCCCAAATACAAAAGAAGGAATTCAAAAGTTGAGTCGATATCGATCCCATGTGCGCATATGATACAACTAAACAGTTGAGTTGGGTATAAATTGATTATTGTAAGGCAACCCAACTAAATAGTTTAGTCGATTGGAAATCTCCCGTGTGCTGACCTGACCGTCTTACACGAATTTAATTTAAAGCGGTTGGTAATTTTTAATTGATAAATTAATCATTAGATGTCAGCACCATCCAGGTAAAGGGGAAGATGGAACTTGGAATCAAATCCCTCTTTACGTCACAAAATTGCAAAAATAAATTAATAAATAAAAAAAATATAGAGTATTAAAATTTTAAACGCTGGTTCTTACAAAAAACTTGGGATAATAAAAATTTATAAATAATACAAACACACTCCTAAAAGTAACAAAATTAAGGTTAATAAAATTATTTATATGTACTGTAAATATTTCAAAAAGTTGACAAAAATTTTAAATTTGGCGCTTTTTCTTTGAGTGTCAAATGAAGTACAATTGCGAAATATTTTCTACGTATTGTCTTGATGATTGAACAAAAAGAAACAAATATCTGATTGATTTAATTTGAGAAATTTTATTTTATTTTTATTTGACTAGTAAATTTCGATTTGTCTCTGCCTGATCTCGGCCAACTTGATCTCCACTTGAAATCCTCGTCAAGGAACAAATGAACAAAATATAATGGCAATTTGTCAAAAATACTTTTTTTAAATTCCTCATTGAAATTGAATTTTTGATTATTTTCCAATCGAGATGTCATCGAGAGTTTTGAGGAAATTGCAGGGTGAGAATGATTTAATAAAAAGCTTGCCAAGCGATGAAGTGAGCGATCCTGACTCCGATGTGCCCACCTCAGGGGCGATTAAAAAGAATTTCAACCTCAACAGATACGACCTGGTGAGTTTTTTATTTATCCATTCAATCAAATAGAATAACTCACTTAATTTGATGTTTGTTGTCTCTGTCGTCGTCGTGGCCAGTTGAATCAACAGCAGTCTTCGCACTCGGAGTCCGAAGTGAAGGAAGACGACGACCACGAGACAGAATCCGCCAGCAAGCAGAACCCCCAGCAACACGAAGACACCCTCAAGGAGGCCAGCAGGAGGAAGAAAAAGAAAAAAAGAAAAAGTCATCAGCGAAATCCTCGTCGAACAATAAAAGAAGTAGCGAAGATAATCAAGAGGTATCTTAAATAATCTAATTTAATTTAATAATTAATTTTTTCATAATTCATTCCCTTAATTAAATAGAAAAGTTTGAAATTTGTCATGAAAAAAGCAATCAAAATATTGGATAATTATCGTTAGAATTTTTCCTTTTTCCCTGCGTTTGATTATGTGTCACTTGCACGTGCCTACCAAATCCTAAACAAATTTTGAAATTTTTTCTCAGGTTGACGAAGTGGAACGATCTGTTAGGGAAGTGAACAAGATATTAGGCGAAACCCCGAGTATACGTCCTGGATTTAATCGAATCAAATCGCAGCCTCAAATTAAAAATATTCTTACAGTAGAACATAGAAATTTGAATCCTAATAATGAATTAAAAAGAATTTTTGGAAGCAGAATTGTACAAAATGATCAAAAGTAAGTTTGCCAACATTTATTTATTTTATTTTTAAATAAAAATTAATTTTTGATTTAAATTACATTTTAGTAAACGAAGAGGTAGAGGAAGGAATCATTTGAAAAACACTTGGCTAATTTCCCCAAAAGATAGATGGCCTGTGTTAAGGAAATCTGGTAATTTATTTAATTTTATTTCTTAATTATGCATATTGATATAATTTTTATTTTTTTGTTCCTTTTAGGGATTAGCATGGTGCTTAGCCACTCAACCGGAGATGTTCAATATTTCACTTTTGATCATAGTCCTTCATATCAACAAGTTCAAAATCAATTATTAGAGGCTGTGGAAAGTATTAATCCTGATAATATTGTTGTAAGTTGCCTATTCATAGCATTTTTGATTGCCAGAGCACAAAACTAAAACTTTCTGTTACTCGTTGATACAAATATCCAAATCTTCTTCAATTACCAATCAATACTTTTTAAGATGAGATCGTAGTCATAATTAATCTTCCCCTAAAGGACTGACATTGATATTTTCTATAATGTAGGAATGGAGATATCAGGCAAATTGGAATGATCCAGGTTCAATAAAACTTCGAGAATAAGACGTTTCGGCCTGAATTTATTTGGCCATCTTCAGTTATTGGGAATTATACACAGAGTGCAAGTGCACATGTGATCAAACCGGGAGCCCAAGCTCAGAGATAAAAAAATTATATCTCTGAGCTTGGGCACAGAATCCCTGAAGATGGCCGAAACGTCTTATTCTCGAAGTTTTATTGAACTAAACTGAAATAAACTTAAATACTATTATACTTTAGATGTCAATATTGACAGAGACAAGAACAGTGAGGGACAATATTAAGTCCCGCCCATGCGTTTTCTACTTGTGATTATTTCATTGTTTTTATAAAAGAAAATGAAAATCTTTATTGGAAATTTTCTAGGTTTGAACCATAAATGTTTCGATTTAAAACTATATACTATTTTTCTAAAAACAATGAAATAATCACATGTAGAAAACGCATGGGCAGACTAAAGGGTGGGACTTATATTGTCCCTCACTGTACATTTGGTAAGGTTCTTTAACAAATACATACTGTATATATGCATAACATCCACTCGAGAAACATTTTTTATAAATGTATATACAGTATATATAAAGAGTGTTTCAATAAGAACGATATGATAGGTTTTGATTCAGCTTTTTGATAAACTTTCCAATGAATTTTAAACGTGCCAGTTGACATTTGACTGATATTTTGTTCCATTTGTAGTCGCAAAGTCCAAATTTTATGTTGTAATAAACAAAAGTATAATTTTTCGTTTTCCCCTTTGTATATGTATATATATATATAACATATACAAATTTTAAAAGTTTTTAAATTTTATTTCAGACAATAATAAATCAAAACCCTTATCACGTAGACGCGTTGTTACAATTATCTGATATGTGCAAGATGAGTGAGGATTTGCAAATGGCAGCGGAATTGAACGAAAGAGCGCTCTATTGCCTCGAATGTTCATTCCACCCTCTTTTTAATCCTGCTCAAGGGAATTGCCGAGTTGATTATAAAAGACAAGTTAACAGGTATATAAATTAATTATTTTATATTTCTTTTTATGTTAAGAAATACCAACTTTTTCTTTCTTCTTTTTTTTAGAGCTTTATATATTTCACTTTTGAAACATTTAATGTTTGTCGGGCAGAGAGCTTGTTATCGGACTGCATTAGAATTTTGTAAATTGCTCTTATCCCTGGATCCTGAAGGAGACCCGATGGGAGTGCTCCTTTGCATTGACTTCTACGCCCTACGATCCCGAGAGTACGCCTGGCTTGCCCAAGCGTGCGAAGAATGGGAGGAGCACAGGCATCTCTCGCAACTTCCAAATTTTGCATTCTCACTCGCCATGGCGCATTTTCATTTGACTCCAGATGAAGACAAATCTAAAGCGGATGATTTATTGCAAAAAGCGCTGATCATGTTCCCTGGAGTGCTTTTAGGTTTACTTGAGAAATGCTCGGTTCAACCGGATAGTCGAGTTTTGTCTCATCCTTATTTTACTTCAAATGTTGAATCAAGGTAATTATTATTTTTTCAAAGTTTACGGCCAATGGAGTAAATAGTCAGAATTATCGCTCTGAGGCCTGGTGCAAGTAGAAAGCACACTGAGGCTTCTGTTAGGTTGGAGATCCCTGCTTCAATTCCTGGAGGTCTGTGGACATTTGGCAATCATCAATATTCCCATTTAGTTAAATTTCTATTTGTATTTAAAGAAAAATTCTAGGCCAATGATAAAGATCGTGAATGTGCATTGCCGAAATAACTTATAATCGATTCATCTATATACAGAGGTTCTTAAACTGCGGTCCCCGCACCCCCAGGGGCTCGCGAAGTGGTTGCTGGAAGTCCGCGAAACAATTCTAGTTAAAAAATTATTTGTACTATATATTTTATGTTTTATCTCAACGCCTCAATGTTAATAAAATATTAATAAGAGGGTAGAAATGAGAGATGCAGCCAAGGTTATTTCTTTATATATATAATATATAATATAACATACTTTTGAATTCCTTTCCTTTGTATTTGGACATTCACCGCTAAACATTTTAAATAGGCTGTATATAGTTTATAGTAGAAGTTAAAAATAGTAATAAAACTTGCTTGCGCCAAACCTGTCACTGGGATAAACTGTCTTTTGCAAAAAGGGAATCTGACCAACTGTATAAAATACCTACATGTATAGTTTTCCCTCAGTGACTTGCACATTAAAAAATTCACCAGAATTCTTGAATGGCTTCTCATACACAAAAAATTTTATCATTAAGACACGCTCCACATAAGTGTAATTTGATGCACTGAAGATGGATTGCGTAGGCATTCCGAAATATTTGCAGAATAAATTATTTTAATTGTGGAAAGCAACCCGCTGGTGTATATTTTCTCCATATCCAATGTATATAGTTTAATTCAAACAGCTGACGTTTTGGTTCCGTGTTTGAACCATCCTCAAACACGGAACCGAAACGTCAGCTGTTTGAATTAAACGTATAAAGAAATAACCTTGGCTGCATCTCTCCATTTCTCCCTTCTTATTAATATATCATTTCAGCTATAAATTGTTTTGTTAATAAAATAATAATTTTTATATTTTGACTTTGAATTAATTAATTTCATTAATTTTTTTTAATCTTTCATCCAATATTTTTTAAATAACTATTAAACAATGGTGGATAAGTAAATCCTTGTTATAAACATTTACGGTTATCCCGTGAATTGTCCATTGATATAAAAAATATTATTTTATTATAAATCATTGTAGTGCTTTGTTCTGAAGTGCATAGCAGACTATTTTTACTCCTAGTTTATTATTGAACCAAAAATACCTCAATATACCATTTTACTCAAATTGATTACTATTTATTATAACCCAAAAATCCTCTTTATTCCATCTTATTTCTTAAAATGTGTCTGATTTTTGTTTTAGTCAGCCCATTGGTCTCCAGCACTTGATCGATTTGTACGTTCACCGAAATTTCCATTTATGGAAAGAACCAGAACACCTTCCATGGCTTGAATCGAATGTTCACAAGGTTTTAGATCGAGTTGATGCCGATGATCCGTACGTGAAATGGTGCCAGGAGAAACGAAAGAAAAGATATGTGGGAATCCCACTTAATATCATTAGACATATTATCTTGTCTGATATCAAGGGGAGTTACGCCCACATTAGACCATGTGAGTGAGATCTACCAATAAATCATTTTATATTCTGAATAACACGGGTCAACAAAAAATTTTTTTTGTTTCTGTTCTAATGCTGGAATTGTGATTCTGGACACCGAAAATCACTTAAATTTCCATTTTTTTTTTGTTTTAAAGTTTGCTTTTGTTCAATACGAAACAGCCCATACAAACATAAAAGAAAAACAAAAAATATTCGTTTTTAAACTTCTTGTTATATGCTATTGTTTATCACAAATCTTAAATTAAAAAGACTCTGATGTTCAGAAAAATCTATCCTAATCGTAATTTAAAATAAAATTATAAAAATCAGGGATTTTTCCCAAAAATTCAAAAAATTGCTCGAGTTTCTACGAAAGCAAACTTTGTTCAAAAAAATTATTTTTCCCTTTATTTTTAGCGTAGGAAACTAAAATTTCATATGCAGAAGCCAGACCCAAAAATCACGTTGACCGATGCACAGTGAACTTAAAAAAAAATTTTATTTCAATAAAAATTGGCATTGTGAGGTTTCCGAGGAATCTGATTTCGATTTTGATATTATTTTTTCAAAAAAAAAAAAATTTAAAAATGACGTAACCAATATGGCCGAATTGTTTGAGAGTGGGATGTCGTGGGGCTTTTGACTTATGATGATTTTAATTTTTGCGATTCCTGAACTGGAAACAAAAATAAAATGATATTTGCAACGCTCCTATAATTTTATTGCACATAGTTGAAATTTACTTAATTTCAGTCGTTGGTTCCAATTGACGAAATTAACATAAGGGAGCGTATTACGTAACGCAATTTGGAGGAGGGGGGTTGAACAACGCGTTACGTAACTGGTATTTTAGCGACTTTCCGATACTTTGCGCAACATAATTGTGATTTTTTTAGATAAAAATGGCCACTTGAGCGTTACGTAACGTCTAGGGGGAGGAGGGGGGGGGGGTCAAAAAATCTTCAAAAATTGCGTTACGTTATACTTGTACGCTCCCTAAGCAAAAACACAAGGAAATGGAGAGCGATTGAAAAGTATGCTTATTTGCGTTCGGAGTGAACTCCCGTTTGATGCCCTCGACGCACAGGTTCAAATTTCTTTTGAAAGCCCAGATATGTGCATACGACTCTCAAAAACGGTCGTTTCTAACAGTAAAGATTCTAATAAAACTATTTAGGGGCTTAAAAGTCCCCAAATTGAAACTTTATTTTTGGACTTTTGACCACGTTTTCGGGATTTGGAACCACCGTGCGGTGTAATAAATTGAATAATTTTTTTTTTTTTTTTTCTAGGATTTGGGAACGATATTAAATTTTGATCCTGTGCCTCCATTGGATTCTGTGGACATTTATCAACGACCACAAAGGCGACGTGCTCAAAGCTCTTCAAATTTTTTCTCAATTTTCTTCCGTTCTTTGATGCCGAATTTCGATGCCAATACTATATTACTTCCTGAGCCAAATGGCGGGGGCGGAGAACAAGGAGGACAGGGACCGCACGCTGCGATGGCGTTGCAGGTTGTGGGCCCAGAAATGTGAGTCCCTCCCCCTCCTCGCTTTGATATTTATTTATTCATTTTTGATACCTCTTTTAGAGAGGATGAATCGAACCTACGAAGGAGCGTCTATTCCGTTTTGGATGCCATGCGCGAGTTGCTTGCTAATTTACATGTTGATGTTCCAAATGACGCGGACGTCTCAGATGAAGAGGATGATGATGATTTAGACGATGATGATGACTATATGCCTGCTCTTTAACCATCCCCCTCCCTTAGGTCAAACAAAATGCATTTTTATTTGTGGATATATATATATATATATACTGTTATATATATATAGTAAATGTAATATTTAACGTCAAGGAAATATTTAAGAGTTGAGGGTCCATTTTTAGCGCGAGAATTCCTATCTCTTCTTTATTCAAAAAAAAAATATATATATATATACTGTATATGTATACCTTTATTAATTTCTTTAATTTTTAAACAATTAAAACACTTTATATTTACATCTGAGAAATTATATACGCTAACCTCGTAAGATTAATTTAAAAAAATAAATAATATCAATTTACTTACTACTGAAATGAGGAATATTTAATAAAAAGTTTAAAAAACGTTTAATTTTGTTTATATTAAGGCTGGGGTGTTGGTAGAATAATATATTGACATCGACATCTTATTTTTTACTAAAAAGAAGAAAGAAAAATAAGGTCGAACATATCTCTTAAATCTGCCAACAGTCCAGTCCTTGATTTATAATATTTTAATCGGCTCTTCCTTCTTCCTTCTACTCTAAATTAAGTTATAAGTTGAACTTATGTGATTAACAACATAATTCAAATGCTTTTTTCCCGATATTGAATATATATTGTATATTTCGAGAGGAAGTAAGTTACACCAGCCATGGAAATGAACGTCGATAGCTTCCTAACTCTCGTTATAGTGAAGGTTTAAAATATCGCCTACAATTCTGAAATATGTGCTGTTGCATTAAGCAAATGGCATCAACGCTCCAAGATAATGCAAGACCATTTTCATCAGCTTAATTGAAGGATCAAAATGTCGTTCCCCGCTAGTGGATTTAGGTGAGTAATGAAATATATATATAATTTTTTTAAATAAAATCACAATTTTTAATTATAATTTTATTTTATTTCAGCTTTTCTTGGCCAACGGACGCGTATTACGTTTCGACTCTCTTATTGAGTCATCCTCAGGGCCTACAATAATAAATACAAGATGATTATCTTTTATGTCGTGTTCAAATCCATTATATAAAATATTTACAATTTATACCTATTTAAATCGAGATGATTTTTTTGTTATTTTTTATTTAAAAATATGTTAATGAATATAATTTTTAATTCAATTATAAGTGTTTTTTTTATTATTAATAGTTATTAATCAAATAATTCTTTAAGAAACATTTTTTTTTTTTACCTTAAAAAGTTGATAACTATTAATAATAAAAAAAAAAACACCCATAATTGAATTAAAAATTATATTCATTAACATATTTTTAAATAAAAAATAACAAAAAAATCTCTCGATTTAAATAGGTATAAATTGTAAATTTTATATATTCAATAATGGATTTGAACATGACATAAA
>JAKCPI010025404.1:0-15513 GCA_023213315.1 Euborellia annulipes | reverse complement strand
TCCTTAATTAAAAAATATGAATAAATAAAAAAAATATTTTTATATAAATTTATATTTTTTAGTATTAAAAATTTTTTGTTTTTGTATTATTTTTATTAAATGTGTGGGGTAGGGGGCGTCATACGATTAAATATTTTTAAAGGAGGCGTTGTAACAAAGTTTGGAAACCACTGGCCTAAAGTAAGACTCATTCTAGAAAATTATCCTATGTGTAAAACCCAAAAGGCGGATTTTATTTATTACGATTGGATTTCAAATGGCTTAAATAAGAATGCCTGGACCCCAACATATAAATAATCTTTTTTTTTCATCTGCCCGTCTAGCCAACTGCCATTGGGCTAAAATTTTTACAAAATATACATATCGTCGCTTGCATCACGTAGTGACGTATCTCAAAAAAATTAAAAATTGAGATACACGGGTATGGCCGTGTCCTGGCGTTCTTTACATTATCACAAAGTGACGAATCTGTATTTCCATGTTTTTTCGCATTATTTAGAATTTTTGGTTTTGCGTATCTATACATTTAATATAACAACACGAACTATAAATATGGGGATTGACTTCCCCCGAGACTTTCTCGTATATTCTTTTGGAATTACGTCTGGGTGTGTGTGTGAACACGATTGCTTAAAAACCAAAGCAGCTAGATCGATGAAATTTGGTATATGCTCCTTACACTAAAATTGTAGATTTCTATCAACTTTTGGAGTAAATACGTCACTTGGAAGTAGTACTTTACTTAAAAAAGTTTTTTCAAAAATTTTGAAATTTTCAATTTTTTTGTTATATTATGATAAAATACTCTATTTTAAAAAGCTTTTTATTCTTTGACATTTTTACGAAAACTGAATAGTTTTTGAAATAATCACAGAAGAAATAGAAAATATTCGTTAATTTTGATAAAAAATCAAAACAAAATCATACAGGTGTCATTAAAAAAAGGGCAAATATAAACAAATTCATTTGTTTCACAAATTCATTTGTTTATATTTACCCTTTTTTTAATGACACCTGTATGATTTTGTTT
The DNA here is from genome assembly GCA_023213315.1 of Euborellia annulipes. Lineage (NCBI taxonomy): Eukaryota > Metazoa > Arthropoda > Insecta > Dermaptera > Anisolabididae > Euborellia > Euborellia annulipes. The sequence continues at coordinate 14,483 of JAKCPI010025404.1, read as the reverse complement.
TGATTTTTTATCAAAATTAACGAATATTTTCTATTTCTTCTGTGATTATTTCAAAAACTATTCAGTTTTCGTAAAAATAGTCAAAGAATAAAAGCTTTTTAAAATAGATTATTTTATCATAATATAACAAAAAAATTGAAAATTTCAAAATTTTTGAAAAAACTTGTTTAAGTAAAGTACTACTTCCCAATAGTTGATAGAAATCTACAATTTTAGTGTAAAGAGCATATACCAAATTTCATCGATCTAGCTGCTTGGTTTTTAAGCCAATCGTGTTTACACACACACACACACACACACACACACAGACATAATGCCAAAAATGGTTTTTTTTGGACTCAGGGAGGTCTAAAACGTGGAGAAACATCAAAATCTCGAAGTCGAATTTTTTTACGATTACATAACTTTCTCTATACGAGAAAGTAAAAAGCTCTCCTGAAAAATGATAGAAATTGAGATACGCCACTACGTGTTGCAGGCGACGATATATCAAAATAATATAAAAAAAACAATATTAATAATATATATATTATTAATAACGGTTATCGTAAAAAGTCTTATAAGGCCTAAGTTGCCGAAAAGACTGTGTGAATGTGTGTGTTAATGTGAGAGTTGTTAAAAAAAAAAAATGGATTAGGGGTTGAAAAATTGAAAAAAATGTTTTTTAAATTTTTTTTTAGCTAAATCGAAGCCAAATAAATATTAAACATTCAAAAAATAGCGTTGATTATTATTTTATAATATTAAGGGATGAGATGAAGGGTTGATTATTTAAGAAAGGCCTTGGAATATTCCAAATCACTTGTTGACATTCTTTTACAGCTCTAAATATAGTTAGATTAGAGCAAAAGGTATTTTTTTACTTTTAATAAAAAGGGAATTGTTATTTTCATCTATTTATTCCTATAATAAGAGAGAAGAGACAAGTTTATCTCGTTCAGTCGAGAGCGTTGCCGGGCTGCAGGCGCTGCTATCTTTTTTGTGTTTAAAGTGAATCAAAGTGAATAATTAATATAGTGTAACCCACCCTAACCTCACCGTCAGCCAACACACCCTCTTGAGAGTCTTATTAAAGGTAATTATTATGCATTTTATCGATGAAAAAAAAAAAATGATAGAAACAAATAATTTGACTGCGAAAAACGATTTTTTTGAATATGAAATTAAATTTAACAAGACATGTGAGTGTATTTTTTATTGATGAGGCCAAACATCCCATGGCCCCCGGGAATCGAACCCAGGATCTCCGCCTTTCCGGGGCATAGGCGTGCTATCCATTGCACCAGGCCACCGGACCCTCGACCTGCACCAATAAAACTCACTTCCCCTTATATGCAGTTAGTCGCGCAAGTTACTAACTCGTAACGAATAGGTGAAAAACTTTAAAGAAAAATTTTCCACCTATGCGCCGCTTGGTTAACCAGTAGAGGGACAGATATCTGGATCTGCTCTAACACACTACTGTAAGCAGCAAAGCCCAGAGGGCAGCGGGGTCAAGTTATAGCTAAATATTTTTCGAGATCTATTATTTGAATAAGATAATAGTATTCAAAATACCTCGATTCGGACTTTAACTGAGTCATAGATATATTTAACAAGACATGTGAGTGTATTTTTTATTGATGAGGCCAAACATCCCATGGCCCCCGGGAATCGAACCCAGGATCTCCGCCTTTCCGGGGCATAGGCGTGCTATCCATTGCACCAGGCCACCGGACCCTCGACCTGCACCAATAAAACTCACTTCCCCTTATATGCAGTTAGTCGCGCAAGTTACTAACTCGTAACGAATAGGTGAAAAACTTTAAAGAAAAATTTTCCACCTATGCGCCGCTTGGTTAACCAGTAGAGGGACAGATATCTGGATCTGCTCTAACACACTACTGTAAGCAGCAAAGCCCAGAGGGCAGCGGGGTCAAGTTATAGCTAAATATTTTTCGAGATCTATTATTTGAATAAGATAATAGTATTCAAAATACCTCGATTCGGACTTTAACTGAGTCATAGATATATTTAACAAGACATGTGAGTGTATTTTTTATTGATGAGGCCAAACATCCCATGGCCCCCGGGAATCGAACCCAGGATCTCCGCCTTTCCGGGGCATAGGCGTGCTATCCATTGCACCAGGCCACCGGACCCTCGACCTGCACCAATAAAACTCACTTCCCCTTATATGCAGTTAGTCGCGCAAGTTACTAACTCGTAACGAATAGGTGAAAAACTTTAAAGAAAAATTTTCCACCTATGCGCCGCTTGGTTAACCAGTAGAGGGACAGATATCTGGATCTGCTCTAACACACTACTGTAAGCAGCAAAGCCCAGAGGGCAGCGGGGTCAAGTTATAGCTAAATATTTTTCGAGATCTATTATTTGAATAAGATAATAGTATTCAAAATACCTCGATTCGGACTTTAACTGAGTCATAGATATATTTAACAAGACATGTGAGTGTATTTTTTATTGATGAGGCCAAACATCCCATGGCCCCCGGGAATCGAACCCAGGATCTCCGCCTTTCCGGGGCATAGGCGTGCTATCCATTGCACCAGGCCACCGGACCCTCGACCTGCACCAATAAAACTCACTTCCCCTTATATGCAGTTAGTCGCGCAAGTTACTAACTCGTAACGAATAGGTGAAAAACTTTAAAGAAAAATTTTCCACCTATGCGCCGCTTGGTTAACCAGTAGAGGGACAGATATCTAAATCTGCTCACATGTCTTGTTAAATATATCTATGACTCAGTTAAAGTCCGAATCGAGGTATTTTGAATACTATTATCTTATTCAAATAATAGATCTCGAAAAATATTTAGCTATAACTTGACCCCCTGCCCTCTGGGCTTTGCTGCTTACAGTAGTGTGTTAGAGCAGATCCAGATATCTGTCCCTCTACTGGTTAACCAAGCGGCGCATAGGTGGAAAATTTTTCTTTAAAGTTTTTCACCTATTCGTTACGAGTTAGTAACTTGCGCGACTAACTGCATATAAGGGGAAGTGAGTTTTATTGGTGCAGGTCGAGGGTCCGGTGGCCTGGTGCAATGGATAGCACGCCTATGCCCCGGAAAGGCGGAGATCCTGGGTTCGATTCCCGGGGGCCATGGGATGTTTGGCCTCATCAATAAAAAATACACTCCACATGTCTTGTTAAATATATCTATGACTCAGTTAAAGTCCGAATCGGAGGTATTTTGAATACTATTATCTTATTCAAATAATAGATCTCGAAAAATATTTAGATGAAATTAAATATTTTGTATTTCACTAAGGGTAGAGGGAGAATATAAGATGTTGAAAGGGGGAGAGGGAGTGTAGGTGTCATTGAAAACAAAATTAGTTTTTTATTTTTTATTTTTTTTTAAATACACTTTTTTCTCATTCACACTCAACACTCACACACATATTCTATATTTTTGTAAATCAAATTTCCTTATTATACTTTTACACAGGTGTGGGTGGATTAAGGATTGAAAATTAAAATAAAATAATTTCAAATTAAAATTAAAATAATTATTTATAAATGTATTCAAATTATTTCGCGGTGAAGGCTCGCATTACCTTAAGGGGGGGGGGGGCTATGAAGGCATTAACCAGGGGGGTTAATGCCCCATCCCCTATAATGCACAAAGATATTAATGTTTTTTAATACTTTTACTAAAAAATAAGTGCATTCCGTTTGAGTTAAAAAAAAAAATTAAATTATATTCAATATTTAGCAAATAGTATAGTAGGATAGAAACATTTTAATGTCATTCTAAAATTTCGTATTACTGGGGAGGAATTAATTTTTGAAGATTTCGAAACTCTCATAAACAGATAATAATAACACTGGGTAACTTAGGAACCCATCGAATCCCTTGCAGAATTTTGTAGGGATTTTTTTTCATTAGGTAGAAAAGTAAGAAATGATTAGTCCACTTAGAATTTTCCTGGGGTGAGTTATCGCATCTTTTTTGTATATAGGACTAATCTCAATTCGGATATGGCGATTAACTTTTTGCTTGTAAATGGGTGAGATTGAACGAATTCAATTTTTTCCGAATTTTATATGCTTATTAAGGTGTTACGTTATTTGATCTCACAAATCAGGACTGTCGCTTTCTTGTGATAGTAAATTCAAATAAAGCTGCAGTTTTCATTTGGCCTATATCTTGTTTAAATTTTAAATGCTTTCATTTTCACTCTCCAACTTATTCAATTCACTCTTCAAATCTTCAGAATTTTTAATTCTTTCGAATTTCTCCTTGCATTTCTCAATTGCAATTGTAGTTAAGAGATATTCTAATAAATGTTTTCTTTCTTTTTTTTCAGATGTGCGCGTGTGACCAGTTCAGTGATAGTGATTTAGTGTTTGTGTTTGTGTCGAGATGTTCCTGTGCAAGGATGTTTGCATCGGGCTATTCGACCCTTCGAGAAAGGTAAATATTTGTTAACATTTAAACACGCAATCACAGGGCCTTTCAGAGAAAACCGAGGATCCGAGTAGAGGAAAGTAGAGAAAATAATATTAAATTTTTTCTGCTTTTCCTATTTTTCACTTTTTTAAATTTAAATATCTTTCCGCATTTCCTTTCCCTATGTTTTTGTCTAAATATTGATATTGAGAGACTCTTCGTCTTCCCTCTTCTGATGGCCCCTTTGCATGAATAAATTATCAACAAATACATATAAAATTCTCTTTTTCTAATTTCTATTTTCTTTTATTTTTTTTACAGATCCCGAGATCTTCGAGCAGCAACAGAAAGAACAAAGATAAGTTTTAGCATGGTGCAAGGAATATTAAAGGGGTTTAGGTTTAGGGCTCAGATTCGCTTTTTTTAGGATGTTTTTTTTTTTTCAGCTGACCCTAAATATAGAATTTGCCTTTTTTTTCTTTAAAATTTCACTTAATAATTTTCTTTTTCTTTATTCATTCATATAACACAATTTTCAATTTCAATTTTGCATTTAATAATTTTAAATTCAATTTATTTTTTCTAAATTTAAATAAACATTAGATTAGACAATTCCTCCCCCTCACATGCATCGATCGAGAGGGCCTTCCTCCTTCCTCTTCGAGAGAGCTCGACCTCGCCGATGGATTCATCGTCAACTTTTTGGTACCCAGGCTCTTAAGGTATGATTTTTAAACGAGAAAGCAAATTTAAATGTATTCACTTTGTGATTAATTTAATTTACAAAATTTTAGTTTAATCAATTAAATATAGAGGGAGGTGGGATGCACCATGCCAACGAGAGGGATATTTATATTTTAGAAGCTGTAGCTATTCCACATGAATCTATTTGTGGAGAAATCAACGGGAATTTCTTTCAGGTGTTGTTGTTGTTGTTGTTGTTAGGAACCCTTGATTTGTTTTTTATTTAGGATCCCAATTAAAGATTTTCTCGTTGATTCTTTCCATGAACGATTCAGATCTGATAGAAAGATCAAAGTTTCTCAAGTGCTCTTGTGTTTTGCAAAAAGCTCTCGTTTTTGTTGACTCTTTCGGGAGTCTGATATGTTTTTGTATCTTTGAGAATGGGTTTGAGGTGGCTCTATGAGTTTAAACGAGTCGGGGAAGGGTTGCAGTTTCTCCAGGAATATCCTGGAGGCTCCAAATTGCAATTCTTTTGAGGCTAGGGACAGACCCGAGGGCTCCACCGATCTGATGGTGGGGACGGGGTCACACACGCCTTTTCTGATTGTAGGTTAGGTAGGATCTCTTAGAGGATGGCCCCCTCACTCGTTTGCCCGTAATCCAATTCACGTTCATTCTCACTGATATGATTTCTTCAGACTCCCGGCTTTTACGGTTTTTTTTTATTTATTTCCATCAGACAAGAAGGGCAAAACTTTTTTGTTCTTTTTTTCTTTATTATTTGGTTTTACTACAAACACTTTTTTTGTTGTAGTAACTGAAAATAAAACTTTTTTGTGTTTATTTTTAATTAAGTGAATATGTGTGCGTGATTTATTGAAAGAAGAGCAAAAAGTCTGCATTTTTCGCTATTAAAAGGTAAATATTAATAAATGCATTTGACCTCTAACTTAAAATTCACCTGAATATCCTATACTAATTCTTTATTTTTTGTTTTAGGTCGCTTAATAAAGAAATAAAAATTGATTTACGAAGAACTAAAAGTGATGTGCTTAGTCCCATCCAGCTTTATGCCAGCGATGGTGAAAAAAGCAAAATCCTTTCTTTTTTATTTCTTTTTAATTCTTCAAAGTCTACATACGAAACAAAAAAGACACAAAGTTGAATGTGACATCACAACTCATGCAGTCTATTAGAGTAGAAATCTTTTTTATTTGCTTTATTCAAGAGATCGGAATCAAAATCTTCTTTTATTCTCTAATGGAATTTTTTTTTTCACACCTATCAAATACTCAAAGGTAAATTTTTACAATATTATTGAATTTAAAATGTGTCTAGATTGAATTTGTGAATCATTCGAATGATTCTTTTGTTTTTCAGATTGGACGGCGATATCACTGTCTAAAAAATTCGATCCTCGAGTCAAATGCCATTCAGCTTCGACTATCCTGCTGTTTTTATTTCATTTTTACATCAATACTCTGGCAATAAATGAATGAATGGAAATATTCTTTTCTCAACTCATCTCCATACCTGGGAGGACAGATCTCTTTGCCTTTTGTGGACATTCAGGAGGCAGTTCAATGAAACAAATTCACTTTTTGTCAGTGGGAGAGAGCGAAGAATTCATACTCATCAAGAGGATTTATTTGGATTTCTTTAAATATTATCAGAAATTCTATTTGAATTCAAGAACAAAAAACATAATTTTAAAATTGATAGAAGAATTTTATTGCAAGAGAGAAGCAGCTCGAGAGACTCAATGGATCGAAGAGCTTTTCCAAAAGAAGAGGCTCTCTGGGGGCCTGGAAGGAACCTCTACCCGGTGCTCCCTAGAAACGATGTCATCTAAAAGACACGGCTAATTCTTCCCAATTAAACAAAAAGTATAAACTTATACTAGGTATATTCCCCATTGGGTTAACTGTTTAACGAACTGATTAGAGTCAATACTCATTCAATGCTCTTTTTTTTACCACGATCAAGTCATTTATCAATCAGGAAACTAAAATAAAAGAAAGAAGAGAGATGTGCTTAGTTACACCAGACTTTGTAATAAAGCCAGCGATGGGGAAAGTTATCAGTTCATCATTTTATTTCCTTTTTTCTTTAAGAGCTGAAAGTTTTATTTTAGGCTCTTATTCTGCAATGGAATATTTTCCTAGTCACGAATAGAGGAGCGAGCAATTGCTGAATTTTAATTGTTTTTAATATTAATATACATTTAGATAATTTTGATTGAATTTTCATTTTCAGATAGATCATCTTCAAAAATAAATGAATGAATTCTCAGGATATCGAGCCAAATATCGTACAGAAAGGAGGATTTGCAATTAATTCTCGGCCATAAAATTGAAACAGCGTCGAGAATTCTTAAGTGGTGTTGCTCAAATTGTGTTGATTTATTTGTTAGAAGAAAAGAGCAGGATTAGAAAGAGTTGGATAGCAGATCTTGTAGTAAGGAATAAAGAGATTAGCGATTGCAACTACGTTTATTTCGTTTATTATTCACTTCAAGCCGACGTTTCGGTCAGATATACGACCATCCTCAGGGCTGAAGCATGTTAACAAAATATCTCAAAAAGCCGAATGTCGCAATTATGTAAATAAAGGTTGTATTTATGTGAGTTTCACGAGGGTAAAAAGTATTAACACAAATTTAAATACTCGATATATTTCGGGTTGTTAACCCATCTTCAGGAGTTACAAAAAACTGAGTTGGGTTAACAACCCGAAATATATCGAGTATTTAAATTTGTGTTAATACTTTTTTACCCTCGTGAAACTCACATAAATACAACCTTTGTTCAAAATGTTTCACTTGAAACCCACACCGCAATCCTTAAATTTAATTATGTAAATTATTAAATAAGGATCAAAGGCTATGCTAGTCAAGTCTAGATTGATCACTTATCTTCTCCAATAATCTTCCTGCCTGTGACCACTGGTCATTATAGGTCTTCGGACCTCATGCACCCCTTCCAAAAAAAAAAAAAATAAAAAAAAAAAAAATCTATAAGGATCTGGCCGAAACGTTGGCTTGAAGTGAATAATAATCGAAATAAATGAAGCTGCAATCGCTCATCTCTTTATTCCTTACTAAAAGAGCAGGATATCATCCAAGAAAAAATTCTAACGTTATTTCGATTCAAGAATTGAAAATGACCCATTTGTGTCTGTTACTGCAGTAACACCAAGGACCATAACCTCCCATGGAGGGTGAGATTCCTGCCTCCCTATTCAAGAAACCTTTCATTTGGACATCAGTCACTAATATTAAAATCGAAGAATGTCCTAAAATTTGTTTCTATTTATTTTCCACTACTTTGAAGATAGAGTGACAAATAATTTTTTTTTTTAATTACCATGAGCTGCTAGAAAGTAAAGGCCGTTTTCTCACTGGATTGAAGGGATGGGGATAATTCTTTTGAGGGGCCTGGAAGAAACATCCTCTTCGCGGTGTTTTTTTTTTCCTATAATATAATAGGAAAAACGTATGTATCTTTGTATATGGGTCATTCCATGCCAAATCGACAAATTTTTTTCCTAACCCCCGCGGATTTCGCTGAAAATTTCCTATCTTTTTTCTACCCCTTAAAAGACATTTTACTAAAAATTGTTTTTTTTTTTTTTTTTTTTTTTTTTTTTTTTTTTTTTCAGTAAAGTACGAGACTGAAAAAAAAAACAATTTTTAGTATGATGACTTAAAATTTTCGAATAAAATATCATTTGTCAACTTCTAAAGTTTCACGAGAAAGCTGAAAAAATTTCATAAAAAAGTTACGTAAAAAATAAACCAAATTTCAAGAAAATTTTTTTATAACAAAAAAAAATAGAAGCAATCGTCGGCACATCTTGAAATTACGGGGGATAATTGTAGAATTAGTTGAAGTTTTTTTTGAGTTAAAAAAAAATAAAAAAAAATGGTCTTTTAAAATTAGGGTTTTTTCAAAAAAACTGAAATATTTCATATATCCGGGCTTCTGAAATAATTTTTGTATTTTTTTCTGAAAACTACATTAAAAAACAAAATTTTTCTAACCTTGCGGGGTTCCGAAATATCAATTTTAAAATAAGTTATAGTTATTTGAAAAAAAGAGCAGTTTTTTCAAAAATCCATAACTTTTTTTTAGTTGGGTAAAAAAAATTTGAAAAAATTCTCAAAAATGTCTTTTAAGGAGTAGAAAAAAGATAGGAAATTTTCAGCGAAATCCGCGGGGGTCAGGAAAAAAATTTGTCGATTTGGCATGGAATGACCCATATGTTCTATAGAATTTCAACAATTTTCAATGAATCTATTTGAAATTAAGTACACATACAGTATATGGACCAGGGAGTAAAGTAGTAATAATTTGAATCTCTTAAATATTTCGGAAAATTAATTATAATCAAATTTCTTCAATATGGGGGAACACAAAATCGACAAGTTGGCTTGGAAATTAGAGAGGCACTTGGTAGCATATATATAATAATAAGGACGCTACCCCAAATGACTATAGGAGCGACTTGGTGTATAAGATTAAATGTAAAGACTGTTAAATGTTATATAGGCCAAACTAGGGTTGGTCGAATCGATTTCGATTTTAATCGAAAATCGATTTTGAGCTTCGATTTTCGATTAAAATCGAAATCGATTCAGTGTTTTGAAAAAATCGAAAAAATCGATTTTTGACGGCCAATTTTCGATTTTCGATTTTCCAAGAAAGTGATTTTAGCGACATGATCTGTCCGTCTGTGTTCAATTTTAAGCTTGAAGGATTTGAGCTATGAGGTTGGAATTTAAGTTAGACACCCCCCTGGAGCAAGAAAATAAGAGGTTAATTAAAATTGACCAAAAAGTACTAGTACTTTACTGAAGTAGTTTTTCAGGTTTTTTTTGATTTTCTTAAAAATAGCCCCAACGATTTTGATTAAATTCAAAAATTAATTATTTTTTAGATGCTCATTAAAATAATCTATATATATAATTCACTAATGTCCGTCTGTCTGTCTGTCACGCTCTATTTAGGCAACTTCCCGTTGGAATTTTGAAATGAAATTTTTTATGCATAAAGAGGACCTTCTCGGGATTACAGGAAAATTATTTTCATCCCGAAATTCCCATAACTTTTTGAGTTATTAATTTTTAAAGTTACAATTTCTCCCATAGGAAATGTATCATACTATATTATAGAGAAATATTTATGTATTCTTTTCATTTGTGTATTCCATGAATGTAAACAAATCTTCAAACAGGCACTGGTTTGGAATAGTAATGATAATTTTTTTTCATACTTAAGAAGAAAGGGCGAGGGGGGTCCAGGGGGCGAAGCCCCCCTCTGTCTAGACGCAAAGGCGGGCGCCACGGGTTCTCATAATTAAGAAAAAGCGAGGGTCCGAGCCAGCTGGCGGGGGGTCCAGGGGGGCGAAGCCCATTTTGAAGTACACTTTCCTCTTGTATTTCATAGGAAAGATAGGAGAATTTGTTGCAATGGTAACAAAATATAAATATTTCTCCATGTTAATAAATTTTAATCTTGAATTCAGCCCTCGGGGCTTGGTGTAGTGGTTAGCATGCTAACCTCGTATACCAAAAGTCGCGCGTTCGGACCCCAGGCAGTCCGATGATTTTATTTAAGCCAAATGAGAAAGTTGTGCTGAGCGACGAGTCCCACCAGATTTTTAAGAAATATAGAAGCTGATGTTTAGTTCTCTTGGTTTGTTAAAATTTACGTTATAACGTTAAAACTTAAGTTATAAAGACTAAATATGTTATACCATATACTTTTTTTTTTTTTTTTTACTTTTTTTTTTATTTTTTTTTAAACATTCACACTTTTTTCTCATTCACACTCACACTCACACACACATTCACACTGTCTTTTCGGCAGCTCAGGCCATATAAGACATTTACGATAACCGTTATTTATGAATTTATATATATTAGGGTCCAGGCATTTTTATTTAAGCCATCTGGTATCCAGATGGCTTAAATAAAATCATCGGACTGCCTGGGGTCCCTTTATACCATATACAATGTGTTGGTTTTTAAAGAAGTTATAAAGACTGAATAAATTGATTTGGGCATCACTAATGCAACGTTCTATTTTTCTTGTTCCACATACATCTTGAAAATCATAAGCAGAACCTTAAAATCAACTTATGGGCATAGTGAAAAATTTTTTTGTAAAAAAATCGATTTTTTAAAGGCAAAAATCGATTTTTTTAAAAATCGATTATTTGGTTTCGATTTTAAAAATCGAAAATCGAAAATCGATTCAGCCTCCGAATCTACCAACCCTAGGCCAAACAACACAATACCTATGTCGTCGTCTAGTTCAACATCAAGCTAATATAAGGAGACGTTGACTCGGCTGCTCATGCTCTAAATCAGTGCCGTGACAGGGGGGGCGCATTAAAGAAAGGGGCGCTGGCAGCGTTCAAATTTTTACAAAAAAAGTGTATTATTCATAATAATGATTGTAATGAAGACAAAAAATAACTTATCTAAAAAAAAATATTAAATATTTTTTACTTTTTTTGTTATGGTAACCGCGCCCGCTCTAGGGGGGGGGGCGTTGGAGTTGGTCCAGGGCAAGGGCGGATCCAGAGGTGTTTCTCGGGGGGGTAATCTGGTGTGACTCGTCGCACAGCACACATTTTTTTCTTAATTTCGATAATTTAAAGGCGCATTCTGTATTTGTTTTCAAGAATATACAAATCAAATTTTTAAGTATTAATTTTTAAAATTTTACATTAAAAATTTTTTTTTCAAATCTCGGGGGAGGGGTAATTACCCCCTTTACCCCCCCTGTATCCGCCCTTAGTCCAGGGGCGCTCGAATTTGGCGGGGGGAGGGCGGTATTTTGGTCATAAGCAGAGATGTGTTATTTTTCGAATTAATAAGATTTGAATAAAAAAAAATTTATTTTTAAATATTTTTTTACTTTCTCTTGCCTCTTTATATGCTAATATATAGAGAGAGAAAGTATTGGATTCATGTCATAAATTCTATGTCGAGATTTTGATGGATATACACTTTCTGAGGTCCCCTGAATCCAAAAAAGTGGTTTTCTCATTGCGCCCGGGGCTGACGCCGGCGCCGTGTTGAAAGCTCCTTTTCTTAGTCGATCACTATATATTGGATTGGACCCAATACTGCTTTTGATTTTTTTTAATGTATAATAAAGAAAGTAGTAATGCCTTCCTATTTAACATGTTTAGCGTTTAATGCCCAAATACAAAAGAAAGGAATTCAAAAGTTGAGTCGATATCGATCCCATGTGCGCATATGATACAACTAAACAGTTGGGTTGGGTACAAATTGATTATGCATCTCGATTGTAAGCCAACCCAACTAAATAGTTTAGTCGATTGGAAATCGACCGTGTGCTGACCGCCTTACACGAATTTAATTTAAAGCGGTTGGAAATTTTTAATTGATAAATTAATCATTAGATGTCAGCACCATCCAGGTAAAGGGGAAGATGTAACTTGGAATCTAATCCCTCTTTACGTCACAAAATTGGAAAAATAAATTAATAAATAAAAATATAGAGTATTAAAATTTTAAACGCTGGTTTGTTCTTACAAAAAACTTGGGATAATAAAAATTTATAAATAATACAAACACACTCCTAAATGTAACAAAATTAAGGTTAAAAATAAAATTATATATACTGTAAATATTTCAAAAAGTTGAAAAAAAATTTTAAATTTGGCGCTTTTTCTTTGAGTGTCAAATGAAGTACAATTGCGAAATATTTTCTACGTATTGTCTTGATGATTGAACAAAAAGAAACAAATATCTGATTGATTTAATTTGAGAAATTTTATTCTATTTTTATTTGACTAGTAAATTTCGATTTGTCTCTGCCTGATCTCGGCCAACTTGATCTCCACTTGAAATCCTCGTCAAGGAACAAATGAACAAAATATAATGGCAATTTGTCAAAAATACTTTTTTTAAATTCCTCATTGAAATTGAATTTTTGATTATTTTCCAAACGAGATGTCCTCGAGAGTTTTGAGGAAATTGCAGGGTGAGAATGATTTAATAAAAAGCTTGCCAAGCGATGAAGTGAGCGATCCTGACTCCGATGTGCCCACCTCAGGGGCGATTAAAAAGAATTTCAACCTCAACAGATACGACCTGGTGAGTTTTTTATTTATCCATTCAATCAAATAGAATAACTCACTTAATTTGATGTTTGTTGTCTCTGTCGTGGTCGTGGCCAGTTGAATCAACAGCAGTCTTCGCACTCGGAGTCCGAAGTGAAGGAAGACGACGACCACGAGACAGAATCCGCCAGCAAGCAGAACCCCCAGCAACACGAAGACACCCTCAAGGAGGCCAGCAGGAGGAAGAAAAAGAAAAAAAGAAAAAGTCATCAGCGAAATCCTCGTCGAACAATAAAAGAAGTAGCGAAGATAATCAAGAGGTATCTTAAATAATCTAATTTAATTTAATAATTAATTTTTTCATAATTCATTCCCTTAATTAAATAGAAAAGTTTGAAATTTGTCATGAAAAAGCAATCAAAATATTGGATAATTATCGTTAGAATTTTTCCTTTTTCCCTGCGTTTGATTATGTGTCACTTGCACGTGCCTACCCAATCCTAAACAAATTTTGAATTTTTTCTCAGGTTGACGAAGTGGAACGATCTGTTAGGGAAGTGAACAAGATATTAGGCGAAACCCCGAGTATACGTCCTGGATTTAATCGAATCAAATCGCAGCCTCAAATTAAAAATATTCTTACAGTAGAACATAGAAATTTGAATCCTAATAATGAATTAAAAAGAATTTTTGGAAGCAGAATTGTACAAAATGATCAAAAGTAAGTTTGCCAACATTTATTTATTTTATTTTTAAATAAAAATTAATTTTTGATTTAAATTACATTTTAGTAAACGAAGAGGTAGAGGAAGGAATCATTTGAAAAACACTTGGCTAATTTCCCCAAAAGATAGATGGCCTGTGTTAAGGAAATCTGGTAATTTATTTAATTTTATTTCTTAATTATGCATATTGATATAATTTTTATTTTTTTTGTTCCTTTTAGGAATTAGCATGGTGCTTAGCCACTCAACCGGAGAAGTCCAATATTTCACTTTTGATCATAGTCCTTCATATCAACAAGTTCAAAATCAATTATTAGAGGCTGTGGAAAGTATTAATCCTGATAATATTGTTGTAAGTTTGCCTATTCATAGCATTTTGATTGCCAGGGCACAAAACTAAAACTTTCTGTTACTCGTTGATACAAATATCCAAATCTTCTTCAATTACCAATCAATACTTTTTAAGATGAGATCGTAGTCATAATTAATCTTCCCCTAAAGGACTGACATTGATATTTTCTATAATGTAGGAATGGAGATATCAGGCAAATTGGAATGATCCAGGTTCAATAAAACTT
>JAKCPI010025403.1:0-73379 GCA_023213315.1 Euborellia annulipes | reverse complement strand
TAAGTAGAGTATTTTCCGGGATGGTTTTAGGCTATAATTATGTCAAATTAGGTAGGGAACCCCCCTAAAAAGATCATAGGGGGAGAATTCCTTCCATTGGTGGTCATTTTTTCTTTTTGAATGAAAAAATCTAGGGGAACTGGCGACAGCACACAACTTTCTTTACCCTTCTGGAAGAGAAAGTTGTGCACCGTGCTGGTCACACCAGATTTTTTTGTGTCGAGATATATTTAGTTTCCCTATAGCACCTTAGTTTCAAACTTGTATTTGTCGTTGACTGCTCCAAATAAACTATGGTTATTTTTCAAAATTTTAATCTCATATTTTTAAATATTTATACACAATATAGAATCGTAAATAAATACAAAATTTCATAAGAATTGAAAAAAAAATTTTAAATGCCTAAAAAGTTCCAAAGTAAAAAATCCACTTTCATGGGCGTAGCCAGACATCTTGTTAGGGGAACCCCTCGTTAGGGCGAGGGGGAGTTGCAATTAATATATACATAGATTATTAATTATTTATTTAGATAAAAAAAATTAAATTAATGTAATGGATTGTGGCGTTAAAAATTCCCTATGAGAAAAATATATATTTGTTTGTTTGTTTTTTTAATTTTTAGGTCAGCCTGCGGGGGGGCAAACGGCCCCCCCTGCCTCCCTCCTGGCTACGCCCATGCCCCTTTTGAATCGAAATTAACATACAAATCCCTATAGGAAATTAATATTAGGCCTATGGTTAGAGAAGGCGGTTGGTTATGACAGGCGATAATGTTTGCAAGTGAGAGAGAGAGAGAGAGACATATAAGGTTTTCTGAAACAATTAAAGACACAAATAAAATAAAAATAAATGGGAATTTAAATAATAATTGATTTTTAATCTAATAAAAAGAAAAAGATTTAAATTCCGTTACCATGGCAACCATTTCTATCCTTCCTATGAAGAACAAGAGTAAAGTGGTCTTCAGAAGATTTCAACGGCAAAATGAGAATATACATTTTAAAGAGCATCTAAAAAATAGTTCATTTATGAATTTTAAAAAAAAATCCTTGGAGGGAATTTTGAGAAAATCGAAAAAACTGAAAAAGTACATCAGTAAAGTACTAGTACTTTTTGGCCGATTTTGTTCAAAAGCTTATTTTGAGATTCTTCAAAGGTACCTAAGTTAAATATAAAATTTCAATCCGCTAGCTCAACTCCTTCATGCTAAAAATCTGTCCACACACACACACAGACGCACACACACACACACACACACACACACAGACCAATTTGCGGGACCCACTTTTTTTGGACTCAGGGGACCTCAAAACATGTATATCCATCAAAATCTCGACATCGAATTTTTGACATGATCGCAATACTTTCTCTCTATATATATTTCATATATAGGGTAAGAGAAAGTAAAAAAGGTGTAGATTCTAAAAATTCACTATAATCCTCTCTAGGGTGCTGTTCGCTTAAAGTATTTTTTAACAAATCAAGAATTCGAGATATAGCCCTGATTCAAGTGTCTCATGACCTTTTCATTTTAGGAATCGGAAATTATGAACATAGATTTTAGGCCGTTTCGAAATTTATTAACATTAAGACAGTCGGGCCTGTAGCAAAAATAAGAGACTAACTTTTTGCCTTCCGAAATTGGCAAAATCTCAACTTTGAGTTTCTGCCATTCTTTTTGGGGCATTAATTTTTTTTTGAATTTGTGCTCAAAATAATCCTCATTTATTTTAGTTTTATATAAAAAAAAAAAATTTGCTCCGATATCTTAAAGATTTTTTTTGAGAAATTCGCCCGAAAAGTTTCTCAAAAAAATTTTTCACCTCCCTATCTTTTATTAAGGATTTAAAATATTTCTTGATAATCCTCGTCTTAGTACTTAGTCTATCTAAATGCAATGGTCCATTGGAATCCATTGGAATATCATCTAAATGGAAGTATTGAGAGTTTCTTTGCTTTCTTTTGCTTTTTCCTTGCTCGGCGACGAGTCGCTCCCGCGACTCTTGATATACCAAGCATTTATAGATCAACTCTGAGTATAAAAAAACAATTAAAAGACTCATGATGGAGCACTAATAAATGCACCGAAACGTCTCCGGAAGATTGTTATAGCATTCAGAATAATTTCCTTTTGACTTTTATATATAGTTTATTATTTATTAGGTTCATCATTTAATAACTAATATATTTTTTTTTATACTTTAGAATCCGACATACTACACAATAACTGAAACGTCGTTCAACATGACTAATTTTGATTTTTTTGATCAAACGTCTTCCGAGCCTTTTAATATGCGCTCCTGCTCATTTTTTTTAATATCTTATTTTATATTTATATTTTTTGATTTATATTTCTTTACATCTTTTATAGTTTTTTAAGTTTTCTTATATGTTTCTTATAACGTTATTTAAATAAAAAAAATATTTTCATACTTACATAGAGATCTATACTCCTAACAAAGAATCAAAGTCCCCTGCTTTAAACATTTCATTTCCTTCAAGGGAGCGTACAAGTATTACGTAACGCAATTTTTGAAGTTTTTTTGACCCCCCCCCCCCAGACGTTACATAACGCTCAAGTGGCCATTTTTTATCTAAAAGTCACAATTTTGTTGCTCAAAGTACCGGAAAGTCGCTAAAATACCAGTTACGTAAATCGTTGTTCAACCAACCCCCTCCCCCCTTGTAACGCATGTTAACCTTTTACGAGACCCCCCCCCCCCCCCAAATTGCGTTACGTAATACTTGTACGCTTCCCAACTTATTTTTTAGTTAATTTTAAACTGGTAACCGTTGGCTCTAGTTGAAACATTATGCTTTAATAGGAGAATTAAATTCAAGTATGACACATCATCGGAAGTGAATTAGATACTGAGCAGTGGCGTAACCAAGGGGGGCGAGGGGGGCGCGAGCCCCCCCCCCGCCCCAAGCGCATCGAGCCCTTGGCGCCCCCCGAAACCGGCATAGGCGCCCTACGGCCTCTAAAATATAGCCCAGCGTATGTGATTTTATCATATTCTTTTCATCGATTGTCTTAAAAAATTGATTGTTTTCTTTTAAAATTATATTACAACTTGAATTCTACTATTTTAAATGAATTTAATTCCAAAAATAATAAATAACTTATATAGAGGCTTTATAATTAAAATTTTTTTTATTTTGCAATATATAAGCATTAATTTGATGTGTTTAATGGAAAGAGGATGCAGCCAAATAAAAGAGCCTCTATTCAGTAACGAATACTCTTCATTAGGGACGTTTCGGCTGGGATCAACCCTGCCATCTTCAGCCTTCAAAGAGCATATTTATATTTTTCATATATAAATAGAGTTGTCATGATTTAACAATACAAGTTGTTTGCATTATAGGTCCAATGAATGTAATATTTTCTTAAATACCAACAAGTGATAGATGATTAATTAATAATTATTATAATATTATTATAAGCTTAATCTTCATGCTATCTATCACTTGTTGGTATTTAAGAAAATATTACATTCATTGGACCTATAATGCAAACAACTTGTATTGTTAAATCATGACAACTCTATTTATATATGAAAAATATAAATATGCTCTTTGAAGGCTGAAGATGGCAGGGTTGATCCCAGCCGAATAATATATATATATATATTTATTTATTTATTATTTAAGTCTATTAGAGAAACGCCGCTCAAATCAAGCGTTCTATTAAATTTAAATAAGCGAATGCGGTACTGTGGTCCAGTAGTAGGGCATGTTGAGTTCAAATAGACAGATCCGTGGTGCGACTCCCGGCGGTACCTACCTGTTTAATAAATACTAGGAACCCACCGAAGTTTCGGTTTCGGCCAAAAACCAGCCGAAATCTGAGTTGGAAAAGATGGGACGAGACTCGTGCACAAAAAAAAAAAACGTCAAATGAGATTTGCATTAAAAAAAAGTCAATGATATGAATTTTGTATAGGAAATTATATTTTAAGAAAAAGTTTAAAACAAGTTTCGGTTCGGTTTAGGCCGAAACCAAGATTGATGCCGAAATACGGTTTCGGCTGAATCTTGTTTCGATCGGATCCTAATAAATACTTGTTTATATGTTTTTCATAATTACTTCATGGACCGACACATGATTAGAGAGCGGAAAAAAAGTCTCGACTTTTTTCCTATTTTGAGATTTTTCATAGATAACAGTTATATCCACTGATCTCACAAAAAGAAACGTTTTTTGAGATTTTCAAAAACGACTTTTGCTACTTTTTTTTGCTTCTCAGAGACTTTTTTTCAAATTTTTTAATATAATATGCTTTTTTTTAATTTTGCATTTTCGGCATCCGAGGCCATTTAGACCTTGTCCCTATTTATTTCAATTGAAATAAATTTTGTCGCCTGGGAAGGGATGCGAACCCGCCCCCTCGCCACCCTTGGGACAAATGGCCAGCACGTTAACCGCTATTCCAAGGCCCGAATGCTATTGGTAAAATTGACCTTTTTTGCCAAAAAAAAACATTTACTTTTATTTGGTTAAATAAGAATAGACTTTTAAGGCGACTTTTTTTCCGAAAATAAGGGACTTTTTTCGGCTCTCTACACTGACATACGTATATAATAATAAAATGGATATATTTTAAAGAATATAAAATAATTTTTTTAATTTTGAATAGCTTTTTAAAATTTTAAAACTAAATCCTGCCCTCTGTTTATTTATTTATTTTTTTGTGGATTTCGGGGTGTGGACTCTCATATCACCCCTGGCTACGGCCCTTAATCTGAATATCGGCAATCATTTGAATATGCAGTAGTTTCATATCCAATCAGGGCAGGATCTAGGGGGGTGGGGGCAGTGGGTACATGTGCCCCGGGCGGCAGATATCAGGGGGCGGTAATTAAAGAAAGATTTACTAAAAAAAAGGTAAAATGATATGAATTTTGTATATAAAATTTTAAGGAGGCGGCAAATTAAATTTTGCCCCCCCCCCCCCATAAAAATCTCGTAGTTCCGGCCCTGTATCCAATAATTTAATTTTCAATGTTATTTCCCAATCTTTTAATTTTGATAGCTTAATTTTGAAACCCCCTTGAGGACCTGCTCGAAAGTCACAGTAAATATAT
Organism: Euborellia annulipes; assembly: GCA_023213315.1. Lineage (NCBI taxonomy): Eukaryota > Metazoa > Arthropoda > Insecta > Dermaptera > Anisolabididae > Euborellia > Euborellia annulipes. The sequence goes on along the minus strand of JAKCPI010025403.1, from coordinate 68,291 downwards.
AATACAATCTATTTTATTCGGCTTTGCCGATCCCTAGAGTACTCTTGAAATTATGCGAAATATAATATTTGATTTGAATTCCCAAATGTTTTATAGCTTCCTTCCTCCTTTTTTACTTTCTCTTACCCTATAATTGAAATATATACCCCCCCTGCGGACGCCCATGGCCGAAACCAGGATTTTTGGCCGAAACTGGCCGAAACCGAATATTCAGTCGGTTCCTAATTTAAAACAAACTTAAAATATCTTATAAATTGTTATTAATTTAAAAATAATAACTCAAACAATTTAGTTTATTTTTACAATAAATCCATAACATTTAGATCCTTGGATTATCTATCAGCGGAAGACCTGAAAGAAGCCATTCCAGATATTGGAAAGAGAGCTGAATTTAGAGAAAAATTGTTTGAAAATAGAAAATCTACGGTATGGACCTTATTTTTTCCAATTTTTTTATGAAACATTTCTTATTGAAATCGGCAAATTTTAGAAAATTGTGTGTAAATAGAAAATATCTTATTAAAAACTGTAGACTGGGCTATCAATGATTGGGCTGATGGGCGAAAGATTGTTTTAAAAAAGATTTAAATATTATATTTAGAATGTAAAATGAATTAGTTTATATATTACAAATAAAAAAAAGAAAAGAATTTTAATTTTTTTTTCAATAAAGCATTTTAGAATTTTTTGGCATAATGCAAAGGAATAGTTAATTTTTAGTCAAAAACATTTTGGGTTTATTTATTTTCAGAGTTTTTTCGGAATATATTTAAACAAAGGAAAAACTTTTTCAATAGGACATTGGCTAGGTCGTTGACACTATTGATATAGGCCTACACTCATGCAAGGTACACTCATGGACAAAATTAGGAAAAAAAAAAAATTAAAAACTATAATTCAAATTAAATCTACTTTTATCTTTTGGATTTATTAAAATAATATTTTTAATCTTACTTTAATTTAATAAGTTAAAATACAAAATAATAATGAATTTTTGGTAAATTTCATAATTGAAATAAATTGCCGCTTTAGACGGAATACGAACCCGCGATCCTTGGTACAAATGGACAGCAAGCTAACCATTACACCAAGGCTATTAAATTTAACTTTTTACACATTAAAAAAAATTTATTTTGCAATTCTTATGAAATTTTGTATTTATTTAGATTCTCTATTGAGATTGTTTGATTCACGCGCTCCCTGGACTCGAACCAGGATTCCGGTCCACTTTGGAACTTTTTACACATTAAAAAATTTTTTTTTCTAATTTTTATGAATTTATTTAGGATTCTCTATTGTGTATAAAATATCCAAATATGAGATTAAAATTTTGAAAAATAAGCATAGTATATTTCAAGCAGTCAACTTTTGAGAGCCTATGGAAATTTTGAATCAATTGACTTTTTTACTTTTTACTTATATTAAGTGGTCATATTTGAAACTAAGGTGCTATGGGAAACTAAATATATCTCGACACAAAAAAATCTGGTGTGACATCAGTGGCGGTCCCAGGATTTTGTCAAGGGGGGCCCAAATTTTTTTTTTTTTTTTTTTGTTATTCATTTAAGCTCTTTTTCGGCAGCGTAGGCTATTTAGACCTATTCTATATATTTATTTCACCTGGATTGGGTGCCAGCCAAAACCAAAATTGCCTAAAATTTATGATGTAGGGAAGGTGAAGAATAGGATGGCGCAAAAAACCGACTAATTTTTTTTTCAATCTCGTATGACAATATTTTAGTATATCATGTTTTAAGAGACCTCTCCGAAGATGAGCTCAAAAAAATTTTTTAACAGTCGATCAAAATTTAAAAAAAATTTCCAAATTCGTCAAAAATCGATTTTTTTTTTCTTTTTTTAATTTTTTTCTCGTTATGGTCGAATTTTATAGTCTAAAAAAAAAAGTTTCTCAAATTTTCAACTTCAAATATTAATTTTTAAAGGTCCTTCAAAATTTTTTTTAGTTTGTCTGCATTTCTTTCAATGTTTTCAAGCGACCTTTAAATATTCATATTAAAGATTTAATAAATTCTTATTTTCTTTTAATTAGTAAGATATTTGAGAAAATATAATCAATCGTACCTTAATTTTCAAATTAGCAAGTTATTAAAAAATTATATTTTCATTCAGTCTTTTAATCTTGGCTAGTGCTGTCGTTTCGGGCCCATTTGCCACAAATTAAAAATATAGCCCATGCACCTACGGCAATTCTCATATACAATTTAATTTAATGTTATATGCAAATTTTATCATTTATTTTTGTATGAACCAAAATGCATCTATCTAAGCAACATTAACAGTTTATCGTCCTGAAGATGGGATCGTTGTGATTCCGAAACGTTGACGATAATTAAGTAAAGTTTTTTTATCTCTTGCTGGCTGTCTACATCTATCTAATCCCAGTAATTATACTTTCAGTATTCTGTTTTTTGTTCATCTCGTGGTGTATTTTTGTCGATTATCCTACTAATTAAAAGAAAAAATGTATTAAATATTTAATATGAATCAAATAAAAATAAATTTTGAGCGACCTTTAAAAATTAACCCTTTGCACTCGTATGTCGCCATATAGGCGACATCCTAATTTTTTTGTAATCAAATTAAAGCCAAATAATATCATAATATTCATTAAAAACTGTCTGGGATCCGAACCCGCGACCCTTGGAATACAAGGCTAACACCCTAGGGGGTATGGAAAATTTTTTGAAAATTAGGCATTGAAATTTGCGTTTTTAGCTATCCTGAGACGTGAAAAATTTATAATTTTTTTGTTTAGTTTTAAAATATTAAATACAACTTTTGAATTTTTGTTGTCCAATGGGGGGCCCGGCCCCTCTGGGCCCCCCTCCCTGGGACCGCTAGTGTGTGACATGCACGGTGCACAACTTTCTCTTACCGGAGGGCAAGAGTCACACCAGATTTTTAAATTGAAAATTCAAAATTTGTTTACTAATTTTATGAAGTGATCACAGAGAGGCGCAGGTAAAAGGAATAAAAAAAAAAAACGAGAAGGACGAGACGGAACAAGTGAGGATTGAGGAATGGGGAATGAGGAATGTTGGTCTGCCGCATTGTCAGATGCGCGGATGCGCCGCAGAGCGGCGTGCTTGTCGCCCCTCTCTCTCACTCTCCTTTTCTTCCACGAGGTTTTTGTTAAATACGCATGCGCAGCTGACAGTAGCCAGTCGCCGCCGCGTCGTCCTATGCTTTAACACACGAGCAGACAACTCTCAGCTCTAAATCGTTTTCTCTCTGCTCTCCATTATTATATTATTTATGTACGTTTCTTATTGTTTTTAACACGTTTTCTTATTGAGAAATCACTTGTGAATTGCAAACCGTTAATCAAATGCATTATAACCATGCCACAACTAGAATTCGCTAGCGTTTGACATTTCGCCTATTGTTTTTTTTTTTTTTTTTTACTTTTTTTTTGTGAACATCTCAAAGACTAATCATTACTATTCATCGTCGAGTATCAGGCTTCATTCAGAGAGACATCAAAGGTAGGATCAAATATTTATTTACAACAGTATTTAAAAAGAATCAAACTTCCCCTTGGCTTCCTCGTGGACCAAGAGAGGGGCATGTCGCACTTCCCCCTCCATGACAATCCAATGTTTTTATTATTGACAACTATTTGATTCCCTTTATTGTTAAGAAATTCTTTATTAAAATATTAATTTTAACACTTTTTAAAATTTTTTAAATTAATAAAATGTCAATTTTTAATTTGTCATTGTGTTTAAATGTCAAAATGTTTTGTTTTCAGTTTTTCAATAAATAAATTTATTCTATAATTACTCTTTGACAATAATAAAATCACATTTTACTTTATTGGTGTGATTTTATTTTTATTATAATACATGCAAAATAATAACTGGCATCATAAAACATTTATTTAACATTCCACTAAATTTGACAGGCACTATTTAATATTTTTAGATAAAAGATGCAAAAAAGTTTTTCACAAAACTTTTCTTTTTCCGGGTGAATACTGTTTAAGATATCGAATTAAAATCTTTTTTAATATAAAACTAGAATAAATAAAGATTATTTTGAGTCAAATTTCAAAAACCAGACCTTCGCCTAAAAAGAATACAAAGTTGCCAATTTCAATTTTAAACACAAAGGAAAGGCCCTAGGGGTATAAGAATGGTGAAAATGCCCTTGGAACATATTTCAATGATACATAGGGGATTTGTAGGTACTAATAAAATAATAAGATGCTGAAAGTTTCAGATCGCTATCTCAAATGGTTTTTGAGAAAAACCAAAATATGTAAAAATCAGAAAAACATTTTTTTCTCAAGAACGGCTGAATCGATTGATTTGAATTTTTGATATGTTTTGGGGGCTGATGGTACCTTCTAGGGAAAAAATCAAGACCTATATCAGATCATGACATCCTTGAAAAAAATGGCGTTTTTTGTTTAATTTTAATTTTTAACCATGATACAATTTTGGCACAAAAATGAAACAATTTTTTTGAAATCCTCATTCAATTTCCTGTAAGTTCATAAGTTCATAAATTCATAAAAAAAGGTACGCCATAGTAGAAAAAAATAAAAACCATTTATTACTCAAATATTGACTTTATATGTTTTGTGCTTAAATCTTGTTTTTTATTGCTTAAGCTTACACATATATTTTCATTTTATTCAAAATAACCAGTTTATATTTCTTATGAATTTATGAACTTATGAACTTACAGGAAATTGAATGAGGATTTCAAAAAAATTGTTTCATTTTTGTGCCAAAATTGTATCATGGTTAAAAATTAAAATTAAACAAAAAACGCCATTTTTTCAAGGATGTCATAATCCGATATTCGTCTTGATTTTTTCCCTAGAAGGTACCATCAGCCCTCAAAACATATCAAAAATTCAAATCAATCGATTCAGCCGTTCCTGAGAAAAAAATGTTTTTCTGATTTTTACATATTTTGGTTTTTCTCAAAAACCATTTGAGATAGCGATCTGAAACTTTCAGCATCTTATTATTTTATTAGTACCTACAAATCCCCTATGTATCATTGAAATATGTTCCAAGGGCATTTTCACCATTCTTATACCCCTAGGGCCTTTAAATACAAAAATAGTATGATTAAATAATCCTTTTATTTTGTGGTTGATAATAAAATAGTAATCTGCCCGGATTCTAATTTTTGTAAAAAGAACATCCATATATATATACAATTTAATAAATAAATAGAAAATGCTCTATTACATATTTAACTTTAACATACAGAGAGGTTTACAATGTCTGTCTTAAAGTTAATATCTCCATCTACGTATATGTATTTGTATGTTCGCCTTTTAAATTTCGTTTTTCTTCTGGCATATGACTTTTGTGTTTCCTTCGTCTATTTCATGCTTGAAATCCATATTATGTCACCAGGGCTCAATTTAAGGACTTCCCTTGGTCGATTTCTCAAAGGGTGTTTTATCTCTCCAAAATAAATATATAACTGATTATATGTGTTATTTATATTTGCTGCTGGACCCAATGTCCCCGAGAATCGAACCCAGGATCTCTAGCGTATCCTTGGCATCAGCGTGCTTCTATTGCATCATATTAATATGGTTTTCCTCGCCAATTTATTTTTTTTTCATAGAAATTTTAATAAATCTTCTATTCTGACCTCTCGATGCGGCATCGGCACAAAAAAATTTAATAAATAGAAACTAGTAATTTTATTTTTGTATAAATATTTCCCACACACTTCATTAATGCCCCCTTTATTAACTATAGTACATAGAAACTGAGACACGCTCCTTTTTCACAAAAATTGCGATTTGGTGAAAATTTTGGCAAATTTTTAAAATGCTAATATCTCTGGAACGATTCAAGATATTTTATTCCTTTTTGTTTTATTTGAAAGATAATAATTTACTGATTCAGATGCAGTGACGGCGCTAGCTTATTCTCAGTGGGGGGGGGGCAGGAGTGGGACAAACTTATCAAAAGGGGGGGAGTCAATAATCAATAAATATTAATATATAGGCTACATCAACAGAGAAACAAAAAATCTGGTGTGACTCGTGGCACCAGATTTTTTGTGTGACCTTAGGAAAAAAAAACGTCAAATGATTTTCGCAAGAGGGAAAAATGGAAATTTTACTAAAAAAAAAGATGAATTTTGTATAGGAATTATTAGGAGAATTTTTAATTATAGACCACATTTTTGTATTAAATATTTATTAAAAATATATAAATACTGTACAACGTTTCAACTGCTTATTCTGCAGCCGTTATCAAGCACTGTGCACTTGCTCCGACTCAAGTGAACTAACTCAGATGCAGGGGCGTATTTATGGGGGGGGGGGCCGAGGGGCCCGGGCCCCCCCCGAAATTTCCCAAACACATATACATATATAGGGATATACAGACATCAGCGCAACAAATTTTTCCGCAGGATGGACAACTTTGGTTCCGCAATAGAAAAAATGTTCCTCAAAAAATTTCGTGTGAAAAAAGTATAGTTTCTTAAAAAAAATTTTCCTCAGAAAAATTTTTGAGTTCGGGGCCCCCCCCCCCCGAAAAAAATTTCTATATACGCCCCTGCTCAGATGAATTTTGTATAGGAATTATTAGGAGAATTTTTAATTATGCATTTAATTACTGCAGAATAAGCAGTTGAAACGTTGTACAGTATTTATATATTTTTAATAAATATTTAATACAAAAATGTGGTCTATAATTAAAAATTCTCCTAATAACTTAAAACTTACATTTTTTTTTTAAGAAAAAGTGAATAATTTTAGAAATTTTTTATTTATTTTATTATTCTCAAAAAATTTTATTTTTTTTCTGTAGATAAGTACAATTGAGTACTAGACCTACATTTTATGAAAAGGAGAACTTGAGTTTTTTTTTTTTTTTTAGTTTAAAGTAATCACTTGACAATTTTGCTTTATTTTTATTTTTAATTTGTTTAAGGTCTTTTTCGGTATCCAAAGCTATTTAGACCCCATCCCTATTTATTTTTATTTGAGAGAAGTAAGAGATGAATATAATCCAGAAAAAAAAATTTCTCGAATTTCTCCTACACTGTAAAAAAAATTTTGATGATTTTACAATTTTTTTGTTGTAAGCAAATTTCCAAGACCAATAGATACTAAATTTACTATACAGTTGAATTATATTTTTACAAAACTCTTTGCAAAAATCGTTTACAAATGTGTGGTAATTTTACTAATATTTAGCAATTTTCGAGTCCAAATGTCTGGTAATTTTACAAATATTTAGTAATTTTACTAATATTTAGCAATTTTCGAGTCCAAATTTGTGGTAATTTTACAAATATTTAGCAATTTTACAATCCAAATGTTTGTAATTTTACTAATATTTAGAAAAAAGAAAAAAATTTACGACTGGACCCATAGGTTATTGACCTTTAGGGGACGTCTCTACCTGGATGGAGTGAAGTAAATATTTTTATTTAATGAAAAATTCCTCCAGGATTTGAACACTGACCTTTTTGGTAGAAGTCTGCTGCCTAGTCCATTTGACCAACGAATCACCTGTTAACTAATGATCTATCTCTGCTATTTAGCATTCAAGTATGACCTCATTGTAAACTATTTTTACTAAATAATAAAATAAAAAATAAACTTAAAGTTATCTTAATATTATTATTTTTTGTATTATTATAACTTAAATAAATCCTTATAGTGCCAAAAATGTCTTTATTAAGAAAGCTAAAAAGCAGTCGAAACAAAGTCGGCCATGTTGGCAGTCTTAAAAGGAAAATTACTATACCCTTGTATTGTAAAATTAGAAACCTTTTTGTAAAATTACAAACCCTTTTCTAAAATTACAAACCGTGTTCTAAAATTACAATGCCGTTGTATTGTAAAATTAGAAATCGAATGGTAAAATTACAATATTTACTCTAATTTTCCAAGAGAATTGTAATTTTAAAATGTTTTTTGGTTGTAAAAATTTTTTGAATGCATAGATTTGTAAATTTAGTATACAAATGTATGGTAGTTATCATTTACAAGGAAAATTTGTAAATTTACTATACTAAAACATTCTAAAATTAAAATTTTTTTTTACAGTGTATGTTAAGGCAAAGTTGATGAAAAAATAAGAAAAAAATCTCGACATCGAATTTTTGACACGCTTGCTCAAGTTTTTTTTTTTTTTACATTAAATTTACAGAAATACTGAAAAAATTTCTTTAACTAGGAACATCGAGCGTTAATGCAATTAATGTTCTAATTATTATTCTAAGTATTAATTCGAAATAAATCTTATTACAGTATTTCTGCTTTTCTTTGACTCAGTGCACGGATTTAAATTAGATTATCTTTCTCATCTAACAAATTTTAATAAAAAAAAGGAGTTTGAGATAGGAATATATTGCATTCATTTAATCTTTTTAGTCTGTAATTTTATGTGAGTTTATAATAGTAAAATAAATTTTTTGTCTCTTAACATATTCATTTTTTTTTTGTTTTAAAATTTTCCATTTAAGTTAGCTATAAATTAATTTTCCGCATGTGAATGTTCACCAGATAAAGCTCCAAACTTCCCTCTTTATGAAAATTTTCTCCGGGCTCGTGGGATGATATACGTAATTCAATCTCTGCCAGAAATATATTTTCCCCCTCACAAAATGAAAATGAATTCATCACCTCTCGCTGGAGCCTGGAATAATAATGGGGAAAAATTTAAATATTTTAGATTGGAATTTTTTAATGTTTATTATTGTAGATGAAGAAATTATTGGATCGACTGGCAGTGAATGAGAAAATAAAGTGCATCCATATTTTTCCTAATTTTATTACACGAATTTCAATTTTTTATCATAATTAGATTATCAACAAAAAAATCAGGTGTTACTTTCTCTTATTTAAAGTAAAAAGTCACGCAAGGTTTTTTTGTGTTGACATTTTTTTTTTCTTTTCGATAGTTTTACGTTTATTTACTATAGCTTATTTATTTATTATCTCAAAAAATAGATTAATTATTAATTAATTTTTAATTTATGTGAATTTTAACTTTCAGAAGCGACATCTGAAGTTATTCGAGAAATATAATTAAGAAAAAAAAAATGGGAGAGTAGCCTATTAAATTTTCAAAAATTTATTTTTCAGCTTCACCCCAATTTATCTCTTAAAATGAAAAAATAGAAATGAAAAGCGCACAAACGAAAATTTCATTATCCCACTTTAATAACTAGCGACTTTCTTGTAAAGGAAAATTTATATTATTTAATAACATTTTTTCATTAAACAAAAAAAAAAAAAAAAATAAATAAATAAGTTTTAATAAATATAAATGATTTGGAAAAATATCTCTTATTACAAATACTAATAAAAACTAAATCGAAATTAGAAAAATTTCTATTTTATTTAAAAATATTATTACATTAATTTAAATTATTCTTAAATTTAATAATTGAGTATGAATTTTTTTGCATGGGCATGAAAACAGTGGCGTACCTATCCTCCAAGGGCGGGGGCCTTAATTGCTATTTACATAGACATATTGTATTAATATTAATATATAGGGGTAACAAACTAAAAATTCGATGAGTAAAACTATCGTACTTACACAATGTATAGGCCTACTCTTAATTTTCTTGATAATTTCAATTTATGGAAGAATAATGACAAGAAAATATAATGAATTCATTTGAAAATTATTTTAGTTTTGCTAATTTTAATTACTATATTTATTCACGTACTTATTGAAATTTGAACTATTTGAATTTTAATTATTAAACGTATCTTTACTTTACCATAAAACGAAAACAAAATTCTAAAACAATTGAGGCAAAAATAATGTGCTTCACCCACAAATCTTTTTATTCTTTGCATTAAAAGCATTAAAATTTCAAAAAAATGATTACATCTTTATATGGAAAAAAATTTTATAAACATATCAAAAATCTAATTTTGATTTATACCTATGAATAAATTAAAATTAATTTATCAATTATGAATACTCGTGAAAGTGTAGAAAACTAAATTATCATGCCTATATTTTATTTTTGAATTATGACAGCCTTAACTTAGCATTCATACTATTCACTGTGGCCCAACTAGAATTTGCCTTTTGGTTTGATTTTTTTACTCCATTTTCTGTTTGGCATTCTTCAGGAAATTTCCAGGGTTTTATATTATAGTTAATAATATTTAAAACAAATATAAAACTTTTTAAAATCAAAATTTAAAAATACTCTTAAAATAAAAAAAAAAATAAAAAATAAAATTATTTAAAAAAAATCAAAAACACTAAAAGTTAAGTGATATTTTTTAAAATCAGTAGATTCCCGAAATTAACTAAAAAGTAAATTAATAAAGTACTAGTACTCTTTGGCTGATTTTATTGAAATTCTACAAGACGCGTGAGATATGTGTAGGCCTACTTAGCTTAAGTATAAAATTTGAACATCGAAAGATTTGTTGTTTTTGAGTTATTTTGTTTAAACCACAATTTTTTGATATTTCCCTTGAAACTTATTAAATTTATTGTGAAAACAACTAAATTTCAAGCTAATAAGGAATTAATGGCAATTTTAAGAAAAGCAATAAAACGGATTTTAACAAAAAAATCTCTTTCAGAGAAATCTAGGTAAATAATATGAAATTTTAACTGGAATAGATCTTCTTAGAATTTAGAACTTTTTCACAATAATTAAATTAAAATTCAAGTGAAATATCAAAAAAAGGGGATTAGATAATAACTCGAAAACGATAAATCTCTCGATACAGAAAAATTATACTTAAACTAAGCATTCATGCCGACTGTATGCGTCTCGAGGAATTTTAAAATGTAAAATCTGCTTATTAGTACTACTAGTACTTTAACTTGGTATTTGCATTACTTCAAAAGATGACACACTGCAATTTTTATATCAATAAATATATTGAAACATAGCACTAGTGTTTTTAATTAATTTTACCTGATTTCAATGTTTAAACTAGAGCCAATTTCATTTTAACGAAAAAATTACATCTCTAAGATTTTCAAATTCAAAAGGCCTAAAAACTCTAACTCGAATTTTAAAATATGACATGAATAGTTTCTTGTTTTAATTGAAAAAGAAAATTATTTAGATGAATGACAATGGGAGAAAAGATAAGAATTGGTTAACTAATGAAGAGGCATTCAGTCGACCTACATACTAACTAATAGCATGACAGAGTGGCGTTAATCTCGGATGTGGCCTTCATCCATTCAGTTATCTCCGATGACAGTTGCATTTGCCTTTGGGGGTAAACATCCAAGTTTACAAATCAATATTCAAAATAGTTTGAAATTTTTTTTAATTATCAACTAATCAAGTACTACTTAAAAAAAAAAATATAAAATAAAAATTTATTAAAATTTAGGAAGACAAGCAAAAAAAAATATTTTTTTTTCTTATCCCTCGATGACAATTCAACTTACGCTTTCTTGACTTGACATCCCACCATCAACTCATTACATGCAAAAAACAAAACGGCTAGCAAATTAAGATTGTATGGTGTAAGGTGTATGAATAAATAAATATTTGATTGTCTTATATTTTTGTTTTAAAAATCATTTTTATTAATGGAAGTAGAAGTGTTAATTCAAAAAACTCGCCCTTCTTGAATAGAGATTTTGTACATGCCTGCAGTGGCGTCATTTCAACTTTTTCTTGGGGGGGGGGACAAATTTTTTCTTGGGGTGGGCAAACATTTTTTTTCTTAAAATTTACTTACAAATGGGTACTCAAATTTGGCCAAAACATATTTAATTAAATTAATTGTTTAATTTTGTACAGTTTGTGTACTCGTAGATGAATTTTGGAGTATTTTATTTAGAATAATATAAAATTTTATAAAAATCAGAGCCCTTGTGGGGGGGGGGGGGCAAATGCCCCCTGCTCCCCCCCCCAATGACGCCTATGCATGTCTGGTCAATGGCCTAAGCAAGGCCTTTACAAATTATTAGCCAAGGCCATTTTCTTGGCCCAATTTCAAAAACAAATTATACTTAAAGCAATCACTGAAAATTCATTAAGTAGTTCATTTACCGACTAGCAAACTTTTGTACATAAAAAGATTATAACACATATTAACAAAAAAACTTATAACCTATGCGTTTATTAAAGCTTTTGTGGTTTGTATTATTATTATTATTATAGGGATTTTTAATTATAGACCACTTCTTTCTTCGTCTTAATCCCGCGGTTCGGGGTCGGCTACCATGGGAAGGAGTAGAACAGACAGGCCGGCCCGTCGCACGGTCTGACGCCTGTTGAAAATATAGTAGGGAAGATACTGACATACAAAGAACAGAAGTACTTCCAGTCCCAGTAGGGCAGCTCGTGGTCGCCATCCACGTACCTACAAGATGTGGGCCTCTGAGCTATTTTAATTATAGACCACATTTTGTGTTAATTATTTATTAAAAATATAAATAGTGTACAACGTTTTGACTGCTTATTCTGCAGTCGTTTTCAACAAAATGTGATCTACTAGTATAATTAAAAATTCCCATGATAATAACTTACGACCAATATATAAAAATTATTATTGCTTTGATTTTTATTAAAACTACCATTATTAAATTCAAAAAGTTGAATTTAGCCACAGTCCTTTTTTTCTCTCTCTCTTCCTCTCTCTCATTCCCACCCCCTCCTCTTTCCCTTTGTAAAAATTAATTTTTTTTTTCACAAGAGAAGGATTTTTGTAGTCAACATGTGATGCGTATAAAAAATCATCAATCACCCTTCAACTCATCAACGCTAAATATCTAAAGATGTTAAAAAAAGGGTTGTAAAAAAAAATTACTGGTACTTGAAAGCCGACTAACTAATGACTTTTTCATAAAAAATGATTAATTTGAATAAAATTGCCGTTTTCTTGTCTTTTGTGAATTAATTCCGCCTCGAATTGCATCTTCATTAATAGAAAATCATAAAAAAGTTGAAAAAATAAATTCTCAACTTTTTCTGTCTTTTAAAATTTCAGTGGATAAATAAAAAAGGATTTTAAGGGCTTCAGGAGGGCACAGTGAATCTTTAGTCCGAAACTACTGAGGCATTTTAACGTATTTTCTATGCGGTTTTTTAAAAATGATTTAAATTCGTGAGCATTTTACATAATAGAATACTTTTTTTAAATGCTTTTATTTTAACACTTTCAAGGTTACCAACTTTGAGTCTTTGTTTAGGACACTTTCCGATGAGCTACAGGTGTAAAATTTGATATTTAAGGGTTATTTTTGATGACGAAAATTGTCAGTAGCGTTTTGCCAAAATAGACCAAACTAATGTGGTACTTTATATGAAACCCTACGCGAATCATTCTATTTTCAAAAGACTTCCCGATGAGCTAGAGGTGTGAAATTTAATACTTAAGAGCCATTTTTGATTACAACAATGATATGAATATTTTTATCAAAATAGACCAAACAAATTTGGTACTTTATTTGAAACCTCACGTGAATTAATCATGATTTCAAGACTTCCCAATGAGCTAGGGTTGTGAAATTTATTCAATCACTGCATGTTGTTGGAAAAGTCCGTCTTTTATGTGGACACACCACAAATTAATCAATCTTTGAACAAAGGTTAGTTCAGACAGCTGTCTAGAGAGCATTTTTTTAAATAGTAACTTTTAAAAATTCATGCGGTGATTGAATAATTGTTTGTTAGTGCACTTTACTCTAAAAACATATTCACCCTATCATCAAAAATTTCCATCCCGTTTAAACCCTCTTTAAATAAATATTCAATCTCGCACTATTTTTTAAATTTAAAATTAATAATTTATATTCTTAATTTAGAAAAATCACAAAATTAATTTTTCAATAATTTTTAAAAATTTACTTCCGAAATCCTAATATTTATGTGCTCTTGTCCTGATTCGTAACTATTCAGAATAATTAATTCTAGCTCAAAAGATATGCTTTAATATCATATTTTTGATTATTTAGGGATAATTTAAAAAAACAAGTGAATCAATTGTTAATTTTTTACAAATTTATCCCTTTGAAGTTTCATGGTTCGGATCTTCTTTATACTCTGTAAAAGCATTTTTTGGAGCTAAATTGAACCTTTTTAAAATTTTATTTAATGAAGATTTCAGAAGCTTAATAAAAAATATCCTTGATTATCAACCTGCAGAGAACTACATTAAATCATTAAATATCATTTTAAACTAATTTTGGATAGTTTTCTTAATTATCGAATTAAAAATTAATTAAAGGTTTTCTTCTTTAACTTCACAAATAAATAAATAAAAAATATGCAAATCGGTAGATGATCCAAGCCATGGAATTAATTATTGTTATGATAGATTGTATATACTACAATCAATCTATGATAACATTGTTGTCATAGATTGATTGTAGTATATACAATCTATCATAACAATTATTATATAATAAAAATTTTTTCGATTTTTTCGATAATTGGATCCTTAATAATTTTTACTCAAAACGCGCTAAATAAAGAAAGAAAAGAATTTGAGGTAAATTTTAAAAATTAATAAATGTTCAATTTTATGATAGGATTATTTACAAATTTTTCCGTTGTTACAGATGTCAAGATGCGTCTGACTCTAAAATTTGTAAACATTCCTGGGAACATCAGAGGAGGTGACGATCCAGTTGAGAAACTATTGGATGTTAAAACTTTAAATATGGATCCATTATCATGATATAAAATTTGTTTAATAAAATATAATATTAAGAAAATAACTAATGTTAATTGACAGAGATTAAACTAATGAGGCTTGAGTAGAAATCAGAAATATTTGCCAAAATAAAATTTGCATTGGTTGATCTCACAAGAGAAAAGTAACCAGCTATTTTAATAAAATTTGCCACACATTTTAGTTAAACATAAGAAAGCATTGTAGTCGAAAGGGAGCCATAAAATGAAAAATACAAAATTACAGAAAATTAAAATTAAATTAAAAAAAGCAAACGTTTGGGGGTCATGGGACTCCCGCCAGGTACTAAGTTCCTCACACCTTTTCTTCAAATCCGAATAGGCTATAATTTAAAATGAATATTATTTAAAAAAGAAGTGTCCCAGCACTCAAGGGCTAATGGGTGCCACGAGATATTTAGAATAAAAAAATATAAAAAAATTGTAAGGACGAAATAAAATAAGTCAAATTAAGTACTCTCATGCACAGCAGATGGTGAGGTCGTTTCAGTTATACGAGTAACCGAAGTACCATCTATTATAATTGCAGTATTGAGATTAAAGCCCGGTAGTTAGGCAGCCCAAATAGCAGCTTGTCTGTGTGAGAAATACCTTTTTCAAAGCAGACAAACGGCCGAAAGTCTCTTTTTTAACAACAGAATAACCGTGAAAATTTATCTTTTTAATATAAATTTCAAGACATATTGTAATAAAAATTATCTGAATGTTTTAATCAGAAAAAAAAGTGCCATTCGGGCTGCCTAACTATCTCAATACTATTGCATTAGATGGTATGTTTATGTATTTTTACTCAGTGACTGAAGTAAAGTTTCCTATATTATGTTACTTATTACGGGTATATAATATTTCAATAAATTTACATGTCAAACTTGATTTTTTTTTTTAATTCAATGAAGTGTGCCTCTAGTGCTTTATGTTATTCCCAACCCGTGAACTTCAAAAGGTTGGGAAACTGCCTTAGTGAAAATTTTTTTTGCAAACTATTTATTTTAACTAATGAAATAGAATATAATTATACCCTAGTATATATCTGAACCTCAGAGGCAGTAGTTAAAGAAAAAATTATATTCCGTGACTTTATAAAAAATTAATATTAAATTTTTTACATTAATATAAAAATAATTTTCTTAGTTTATTCATTTTTTTTAGATAATCTTTTCCTAAACGAAAAATGTATTCATAATATTAGGTTGCTGACAATATTTTTTTAATATTATATGGGGTGTTTCAAAAAGGACTTTACAGCTTTGAAAATTCATATAAATTTATTCAGAGAACCTACAGGGGGACTGACCGCTCCCGGGGGGGGGGGGGGGGGGGCTTCTTGTTTAAAGGAAAACTTCAAGTTTTTTTACCTCAAACTAAAGAGTTTGAGAAGAAATTGACTACCGATGGGATGTGTGCAGAGTACAAGTCACATAGAACATCTTTAGTTTGGAATTAAAAAAAACTTGATGTATTTTCCTTTAAACAACACTAAAACCAGCTCTGTAGCTTCTTCGAATAAATTTATATGACTTTGATTCTTCAAACAAAAACACAGAGCTAGCACGCTCGGGTCCAATGAAGGCAGCCATCTTGAACGCAACTGCACTAGCGAACTATGGGAGTCAAAACTTGATGTGTTTCTCTACAAATTGACAATACAATCAACTCTGCAATATATTTATATGAATTTTCAAAGTTGTAAAGTGTTTTTTGAAACATCTTATATATATATATATATATATTGGAATTAATGATATATTTCAGGAAATTTCAGAATGTTAATAATTAGAATAATTTCTTGATGTGCCACAGAAAGTGCGATGCTATGCCACTAGAAAGACTTTAGCTTTGATTTTAGAACCAAATCGAATACTTAAATCATTTTTTTTTTTTTTTTAATAGAATTGAACGAAAATATAAACTTTTGTGACCATTCTCCAACAACTAAGCTAACTTTGGTTGCCTAACCTTGAGGGTCAAGTCTCCCTGACTGTTAATAGTGGCACCGACGATACAATCTCACTAATTATTAAAAAATATCAAAAGGTTTGTTTATTAAGCAATAGCATATCATGTATTAATAGAGAGATAAAGCCAATCAGATAAATCAGCGTTTCCCAACCTTTTCACTCTTAGGGAACCCTCATAACAAAGTTTTTTCATAATTTTTATTAATGAAAACAAAAAATAGATATTATTTTAGCAGTTCTTTTTTGGAACTTAAATGTTGAATTTTGTTTTCGGAACACTTAAGAATGTTTCGCTGATTTCTGGATGAGAAACGCTGATAAAAATTGTCTGAAAAATTTTTTGGCGTTATATGCTCGGCAGAGTTATAAATTTCTATATAAAAGAATTTAGTGATTGATATTCTAAAAAACTCAAATATCTTTATAGCTCATTTTTTAATGCCCATTTTATCATATAAATTATTAAAAAAAAAAAAAGCTAGCGGTAAACTTGTTTATTTTTCTTTTCCTTCCTCCAATTGACTCTCTTACTTTGTTATGGAAAAAAGAAAAAAAGGTTCTGAAATTGATAGATATCCCAAAATTTCCCATGTTATTCAAATTAACTACTCAATGACCTCTCAACAAGAATATAATAAATTACCAGCATTCTTTCATATTTGAACTGTCAGCAAAACTAAGTTGGCAAAAAAACTCTGCTCTCTCTCCCTCTCTGATGAATTGTCAAAATAAGAAGGGATTTTTATTATTGTCGAAGCTAATATGTAATGTCAGGAAAGAAAAATAAAAGTGATTCAGGTTTGAGGGGAATAGTTTTTGTTGTTGCCCTTCTCGAAAACAGCCCTAATACCAAGCAACGCCTCTGATAAATTGAGGTCTTTATAGCCTCTTAACACATTAAGCCCAGGGATTTACTTATTCAAACCAAGTTATATCTGAATTAAAACAATATTATTTCGTGTTTTCTTCTTCACTACGTAAATAAAAATTCGAACAGAGCATTTTTCAAATTCATCTAGGTCCATGAATAGCTAACCCTAAGTACGCCCACGTGGTCTATTATGCCCCCGAAATTTTTCGGAATTTAAAAAAATCTTTTATTTTAACTTGTTTAAAACATGGAAACAATTAAAATTTTGTGTCGAGATATATTTAGTTTCCCATAGTACCTTAGTACTTGACCACGCGATTCATAGAGGGCGGTGAGCTACGAATGCTTCCACATCAGTAAATGTACTTCAAACAATTTTCACGAAAAATTTCACTAATATACTTTTTAAAGAGTATCTAAAAAATAGTTGATTTATGAATGTTAAACAAAATCGTTGGAGCGAATTTTGAGAAAATCGAAAAAAACTGATAAAGCACATCAGTAAAGTACTAGTACTTTTTTGGCCGATTTTATTTAAAAGCTTATTTTCAGAGTTCGAGGGGTGCCTAACTTAAATATCAAATTTAAACCTTGTAGTTCATTTCCTTCGTGCTAAAAATCATTACACGCATACAGACCAATTTGCGGGACCCGCTTTTTTGGACTCAGGGGACCTCAAAACATGTATATCCATAAAAATCTCGACATCAAATTTTTGACATGATCGCAATACTTTCTCTCTCTATATATTTCATATATATGCTAAGAGAAAGTAAAAAGTAAAATTAGTAAAGCTTTATTTGAAATAGTTAGTTGATAGTTTTCAAACTATAGACGCTAAGGAATTATGATAGTTTAAGTTAAATATTGGCAAGATGAGATTGTGTTTGATTCACGCGCTCCCTGGACTCGAACCAGGATTCCGGTCCCCTTTGGAACTTTTTACACATTAAAAAATTTTTTTTTCTAATTTTTATGAAATTTTGTATTTATTTAGGATTCTCTATTGTGTATAAAATTTCTAAATATGAGATTAAAATTTTGAAAAATAACCATAGTTTATTTTAAGAAGTCTACATTTAAAATACAAAGAGCCTATGTAAATTTTGAGTCAATTGACTTTTTTACTTTTTACTTATGAAATGCAAGTGGTCAAGTTCGCAACTAAGGTGCTATGGGATTTCACACCAGATTTTTATATATATAGTGTAAATTAATAATTTCTCCTCTAAACACGTTTTGAAAAAGATTCCGAGTTTATTCCTTCTTTATTCTGTAAATATTTTCCTCGATACGATCAATCATGTATTTTTCAAGTAATCTTTATACCAACATACACGTGACAAATTGTGGCTAAGCTTTAGGGATTTTCGTGGACAGCTCGTCGTCCATTGTATATATATATATATCCTTTCCTTTTGTGCTAAGGAATCTAAACGCAAAATATCAAATCGGAGAAATATTATTCTCACACTGAGTCTCTCTATCAAGAACTTTTAATTTTATAATATTAAAATAAAAAAAAGATTCTATGAAATTCAAACATGTCGAATGTAAAAAAATTCTTTCATGTCATTATATAAAGATGTTTAACAATAAAATGTGGTATAAAATGTTTGATTTTTTACTCTCTCTTACCTCTATACGAGTATATGTTAATATATATAGAGAGAAAGTATTGGTTTCATGTCAAAAATTCGATGTCGAGATTTTGATGGATATACACGTTTTTAGGTCCCCAGAATCCAAAAAAGTGGTTTTCGCCACATGGTTTGTTTGTGTGTCTGTGAACAAAATATATCAAGAACGAAAAGAGCTACGAGGCTGGTATTTTATATTTAAGTTAAGTACCTCCCTGGCACGTGACACGAAGCTTTTGAACAAAATCCGTCACAGAGTACTAGTACATTACTGATGTACTTTTTCAGTTTTTTTCGATTTTCTCGAAATTCGCTCTAACGATTTTGATTAAAATACAAAAATCAATTATTTTTTAGATGCTCTTTAAAAATGTATATTCTCATTTTACTCTCAAAATTGTTTGAAGACCACTTTACTCTTGTACTTCATAGAAAAGATAGGAGAAATAGTTGCCATGGAAGCAAAATATAAATATTTTCCCATGTTTATAAATTTTACATCTTGAATTTTAATATACTTATCAACGGAAACTAAATATATCTCGACACAAAAAAAATCGGGTGTGACAAGCACAGAACAGAACTCTCGATTACGGAAGGTAAGAGAAAGTTGTGTGCTCTGCGACCAGTCACACCAGTTTTTTATTATTATTGATCACTTGTACTTTTCCGAACTTTCCCATACCATTTCATAAGTTCATAGCTTCATTCACCAATAATTTTTTTGAAAAGAAGATTGAGAAATCAATTATATTAATTGAAAATATTTTTTTTAAAATACTTTATTAAATTTTTCTCCCTCTTTTATCAATAGTTATTATCTCGTTTGGTAAAAGCAGTGGAAGTTATCACGAATCTCCCCCTCTCCTTTTGGTTCTATCCTAGATTTATTCGAAAGGCTCCTCCCTTCCTGGCATTTGATTGATAAATAATCCATTAAATATTTTTAGAAAATTTTCTATTGAGGAAATGAATTAAAAGATTAAACTAATAAATTGATGCCTCTGCTTTTTTTTTCACCTCTTTTTCCAAATGGCTAGTAAAATTTAGATTTCACTAAAAAGTGCAACCCTCATAAACGAAAAGAAGAATGTGTGTGATTAATTTTACTTGATTAATTCTTGCAAATGTTAATAGTATTGTATTTCTCTCTGTAAGCGAGATTAATTTTTAGTTTATTTCAGTATCTTTATTTACATTTATTAATATTTCTACTTAAAACTTGTGTTCTGTACTTGTCACACCTGATTTTTTGCGTCAGCTTATATTTAGTATCCGCCGCTATATTAGAATTTAAGATGTTAAATTTATAAACAGAAAAATATTTTTATTTTGTTACCATGACAAACAATCTCCTATTCTTTCCTATGAATACAAGAGTAAAGTGGTCTTCAAACAAATTTGAGAGCAAAATGAGAATATTCATTTTAAAGAGCATCTACAAAATAATTGTTTTTGAATTTTAATCAAAATCTTTAGAGCGAATTTTGAGAAAATCGAAAAAAAAACTCAAAAAGTAGTTAAAATTAGTAAAGAACTAATTATAATGGAGAGATGGAGATAGCCTAATTGGATTGATCTAGGATCAATAAAACTGCCAGAATAAGACGTTTCGGCCTGAATTTATTTGGCCATCTTCAGTTATTGGGAATTATAGACATAATGAAAGTGCACATGAATTTGAACCAGGATTTATCTCTGAGCTTGGGCACAGGAGCCATATAATTTTGTATGAAGCAAATAAATTTTATTATTGACAAATCCTGATTTAATCACTTGCATTTTGTGTATAATTCCCAATAATTGAAGATGGCCGAAACTTCTTAATCTGGGAGTTTTATTGAACCTAGAGTATTCCAATTTGGCTGATATCTCCATTTCTCCATTATGATCACATCACAGCCACAACTTCAAAACGTAAAGAACTCATATTTTCTGGCCGATTTTATTTAAAAGCACAGGGGGCGGGCATAAATATAAAAAATTTCACCGTCGTAGCAGCTCATTTCCTTCTTGCTTTATGTTGAACACACACAGACAATTTTACTGGACCCACTTTTTTGGACTCAGGAGGCGCATTTCTAATCAAAATTTGGACATCGAATTTTCGACATGAATCCAATATTTTCTCCTTAATATATAAGGAAGAAAGTGTAGATATTGCTTCAAATGATCTCTGGGGATAACCAAAATAATAATCGTTATTATGCTCATTCTGTTTTTCTCAAATTCTCAAAACTTTTGCCCAAATTTTTTTCTAACCATATTAGAACATAAGTAAAAGATAGAAAAAAATAGGGTACTACTAGTTTGCACTATCTTTGCGATGTCATACTACTGATTTATGTTGAAATATTCTTATATTTATAAAAAAAAAATTTAGAAGTTGAATAAAGCCATACATCAAAATAACGCAACAGATGGACCCATATAAGTCAATATCAGCTTTCGGAGAACTCAAATAAAGAAGAAGTATTACTTTGCGAATATACTTAAAGTTGCTAACGCTACAAACAAGTAATTTTTAGGATAAAAATAAATATCTTGTTGATTTTTTTCCATCACTTTCACCCTTGCTTAAAGTCCTTCTTCCCTCTAAAACTCCCCGTCAAAATGAAGTTGTTTTACATGACGTGCGAAAAATGGTTCTAAAAGCTGTTACCCTCCTCCCTTTTTCGGGGGGTGAATTTGTCCTCCAAATCGATATCGAATATGATAATAGTTTTCACTCAGTCTCTGTTCAAAGTTAGTACAAGTTCTCTTATGGTTCGCAAACTCATTCTCCATTTTGTTTTCAGAGAGAAAGAGAGAGAAGACTTTCTCTCCCAAACATTTTCTTTTTACTTAATAGAATAATAGAATCTTGAAATGACATAGGTAGATATACTACGCCTTGAAAATTCAATATTCTCTTTTTTTAATCCTAAAGAGAAATAGAAGAGAAACTTTTTTTAGGAAAAAAAATAATATCCTTTTTAAATAATGGATAATATTTTTTAAATTTTCAGTAAAAAGCTTTTTCTCATTTTCTCAACTTTTCAACCGTGCTAAAAATCATTCTCCTTTTTTTTTCTTTTACATTTTATTCCTCCTAATAGATTAAAATGGCGTATCTATCAAAAATTCAATATCCGCTCTTTGAGGCACTTATTTAATTCTTAAAGGGTAAATTTTTTTCTGAGAAAGAGCAATAGCTTAACTTCCTTTTTAAAGCAACAGATCATTTTTTTTTGCTATTATTAAATCTGTGAAATCAAAAGGGCGTTAAATGCTTTTTTTCTAATGTTAATAAATGCGAAATTATCTTTGAAAAATTTCAATATCATTGATTAGTAGAAAATAGAGTTTTAAAGGGAAAATTTAACCCCTTCACATAAAATCTTTTGGACACCAATTAATTTGAATAAATACAATATAGGTATCGTCTTTATATTGTAAATTTTTTATTTAATATCGATAATATCTAATTAGAGACTAGCAGTTGGAGAAAACTGATTTTAATTATTATAAATTTATTTATTTCCATCTTTCCTCTTTACAAATGAGTGAGTTTTCTTTGCACTATTTTTTACTACAATTCCGACTTACATACTTTGTTATGGCTCATTAATATTTTGGACTTTTCAATTGAAATTAAATTTTTTTAAAGTGAAATGTTTTTTTACCTCTCGAACCAATAAATAAACTACAAGAATCACTTAGGAGTTTGATATTTACATAAGTTATCATACTTCACACCTATTAAGGCTTAAAAAAACCAGGTACACTATGTTTTACTTAACAACTCTGATTGTAAGGGGCGTCAAAGTTCCCGCCTTGTACACACAGCATTGCACTCTCACATGTCAGGCCGAACCTGTTTAAATTTTATTTTGCCTAAAATTACATATTGCAAGTTTTTTTTTTATTTCAATAAATTCAACCTAAAAATCAACATATTCAAATTTGAATTAATTGAATTAAACTTTCACGTTTATTGTTATTAGAAATAAAAGATATTTTTTGGCATAAATCCTGGTTTATTTTAGCATGTCTTATTAATTACAATAAAATACAACGTTTCGGATGCTAATTCTGCAACCGCCATCAGGTAGATGCATTTACTTTAAACACTGAACACTAACTGAGGACCTGGTATTATTTACATGTGTAGCTAACTTAGCCTCGCTTATATTCGAAGCCAACTTCAATTCAAATTTTAGAAGTTTTAGATTCACTTTGCTTGGTAATGTGAACTGAGCAACGCATGTGAACGAAGTGAAGTAAGTAAGCGAGGCGAAGTTAGCCACCCATTTAAATAGCACCAAACTCTCAGTAAGTGTTCATTGTTCAAAGTGAACCTGATGATGGCTGCAGAATTAGCAGTCGAAACGTTGTATTTTATTGTAATTAATAACACTTTTTGTGTTATTATTTGCTAAAATAAACCACGTTCTAAGCCAAAAAAATGTCTTTTATTTCTAAAATCCAAATTTTATTTCTAAGTCATTTATTTTGCATGAAAATCGAATCCCTATTGATAATAAATTAAAATTAAATTATCATTATGAATATTCGTGAAAGTGTTAACTACATTATCAAATCTGTATTTATTAATAAATTATTATTAAGTAATAGTTTTAATTGAACAAGACAAGCGGCCCTGAACAGCACAACCTTCTATAACGAATAGACAAAAATTTTTAATAGTAATACAAATTATTTACATTGGACTCAAGACACCATATGAATCTGGTTAATGCATATAAAAAATGTTATTCTAGTGAATAAAGAGTGGTGACCTTGCCTTAGGGGAGGGGTTGTAGGAAAGCCATAACAAATCTATTTCAATTTAAAATAATTATATATTTATTAATAATATGAATTTGTCACCTTAGTTGTATTCAACATTAAATTTGTAATTTTCTAATTGTGATAATAGGAACCGTGAATAAATACAAAGTGACAAACTAATTGAAGCGACATTTCATGTAATTAATTCATCATTTCCATTAGTCTCTGGTGAGATAGAAATGAGGCAGATGTGAACACATCTTGTTTGATCAAGTCACTTATATTTATATATCCTAATCATTGAAACTTTTTAAAATTTTTCTCAGTTTTTTTTCTAATTGAATTTTTTTAAATTATCTCATTGCTTATAAGGACTGAAAATGGACAAATAAAATTTCGTCTCCTTTGACATTGACATCTAAAGCCTTTTTGTTTTGCTGCTCCAATTCTTGCTTTTATTTTATTTTAAATATATAGAATTTAATTATCAATTGTTTTTTTTTTAATTTTTAAAACTTGAAAATTTTTTTGTTTTTAATTAAATAAAAAATTCCAAACCGGATTAATTAAAGCCGGACAATGCGCAGGATTAATAAATTCATAAAAGTCAGCTCTTGAGGTGGGTGGAATTTGTTTCTCGTCTTGTTAAAGCTACCATTTCATTACCGGTACTTCATCTTGTCCCTTAACGGTTGAATTATGAGATAAAGAAAGGCGAAGATTTTTCTTTTATGGCTCTTTCAAATTATTACAATGTTACAAAAGAATAATTATCATTTTTTGTTTTTGAAAAGCTGTTGAAATAGTTTTTATTTCAAACAATTTGCATATTTTCAGAATTTGATAAAAATGTTTTTATAAAAATATAAATTTTCCGTTTTTTTTTTTTTATTTATAAATTTATATACAGTATATGGATTTACATATAAATTGGAAAAGTTTTAAATTAAATATCATATTCAATATAATGATGGAATTATACATCTAAGAGATAATTTTTTAATTTTTTTTTCTTTTTTTTTATTAATTTTATTGATATGTCATATGAGTAGATTTTTGGCAGTTTTGGCAGCAGGTATGCCTTGGGCTCGTTGAGCCCCAAGGGCCTTGCGGCGCCGCGTGTTGCAGCCCCACTCGTTTCAGTATTGATTGTGAGCTTGTAGCTTTGTAGCTCAGATCAGCTCAGCTGGGACCCAGAGGCAGGCAGGCAGCCCTTGGCCCTTGCAGCTTCCAAAGGGGGGGGGGGGTTCCAGCCTGGACCAGAAACGAAAAATAACCCTCTTCTCTCTCTCTCTCTGTCCTATCATCTCTTGGCCGAAAATTTAACGGTCAAGAAATCAGGCCAATTTACAAATGGATCCCCTTTTCGCACTCTTTTTTTTTTTATTTTGTTTATCCAATAACTGGTAGAGCGCAGAGGAAATAATCACCTAAAAATAAATTAATATCAATCAATTTAACCATTAAACTTCTCTTTTTATTTCTTACCGTTTCACGATACTTGTTTATTTTCAAATGAAGTATAGGCATACATTTTGAAAATCATCTAAAAATCCGAACTCGAGATTTTGATGATTCTAAGAGCGCCCGAGTCAATAAAAATCATTTTTGGATTCTGTCTGTGTATAGGTGTACTCAGCTATTTTTAATAGGTAAAAGATCTACCCCTCCCCTGAAATTAGGAAATGTAAGAAGAAATAAATCACTTTTCGAAGTGGTAAGTACTTTTTAATTTAAAAGTACTAATCATTTAATAATTTTTCCTCTTTTGAGTTATTCTTAAATAAGGCCATTTGATTTTTACATCCTTGGTATGGAAAAACAGATTTTGTGTCATATTATGATAAATTTTATTATTTTAAGGTGCACGTCTCGAAAAACCGTTAGAAGACGATTCAGTACGGAGTTACTCTAGGCGGCAAGAGATGGCGTTAGTTTTTCCCATAGGAATACAAGGGTTTTATTCCATTTCATTTTAAAATTTCCAGCTAATTAATTAAGGGTAAAAAATTAATTACTTTTAACACAATGATTACTAATTTAATTATCTATAAGATATAGACCGGATTTTTTAAAATATCTTTTATTTAATGCGATTAATCTAAAAAAAAATTATTTTTTTGAAAATCAAAAAAGGGCTTCTATAAGTTGTAGATATTTTAAATAGCTTTACTTAAAAAAAACAATTGAGGTCGATAGCTTCAAAATTGTGGCCGCTGGAAACTCTCAAAATTAGCACCCCGAGACGCGCACCTTGAACAATTTTTATTCTTTTATTTATTTATTTATTTTTTTGAAAACCGAATAGCTAATTTTTGATATGTTTTAAGTATACGAGTGAGCTCATTATTCCGGTCAACACGATTTTTGGGTCTGGCTTCTGCATATGAAATTTTCGTTTCTCCTACGCTAAATATAAAGGGAAAAATAATTTTTTTGTTGTTTGCTCTTGTAGAAACTAGCGCAATTTTTCGAATTTTTGAGAAAAATCACTGATTTTTTAATTTTTTTAAATAATTTTATTTGAAATTACGATTAGGATAGTTTTTGCTGAACATCAGAGTCTTTTTAATTTAAGCTTTGTGGAAAAAAAAAATCAAGTTTAAAAATGAATATTTTGAGTATTTTATGTTTGTTAGACAAAATTAAATTAACACCGGACATATAGACAATATTTTGTAATATTTTATTCAATTCTGAGACGAGGTTTTTTACCTTAATTTTAACTGCCTTTGCGATTTTTCGCCACCCTGAGTGAGGGGTCCCCTCAAGCAAACTTTAAAAGCAAAAATTGGAAATTTAAGTGTTTTTGTTTCGTTTCACAATTCCAGCATTAGAAGAAAAACAAAAAAAAAAATTTTTTTGTTGACCTGTGTTATTTTTAATTAATAATATGATATGGTCAATTTATCAAATTTTTTTCATATTTTGATTTAGCTAAGGCAGTCAGAAAACCATCGAAATTGAATATTCTAAACAAAATATAGGCTAATCAATATCAGGGCAGTAGAATATTTTTTCGGGGGGGGGGAGGAGGAAGAGAGAGGTTATTAAGGATATTTATATGGCACAAAAAGATTTGAGAATTTTATATATTCAACCCCTAAAAAATAAAAGATCAAATTTTTTGAAACATCAGTTAAAATATTTATTTTTTTTATGTCTAGGTATCGATATAAATTCTTTCAAAAGTTTTTAAAGAATTTTTTTACAATCCCCCCTTACTTCCTCCCTTTACTGCGCTTTTCTTAAGGGTTTCAAAAGTTTGTAAGATTATATTTTGCTTTATAAAACGATTTGTCATTTCATTTTCAATCTTTTACACATTCCTATTGAAAGGATAGCAAAGTGTTATAATCTATACAAATTAAAGAATTTTTTTTAAATTTGTTTAATATTTAAATTGATCAATTGAATTACTAAGAATTGGTCCCAGTGAAGCTGAGGAAATAAATCTTGCCTCTCAAAAAATATTGGGCTTCCTTTTTTAGCACCAATTGCTAACTGATTCACTCAAAACTTCTTCTTATTCGATGAAATCCACCAAAATATTAAAAAGACCTGTTTTATCTCATACTTCTGTTGGTCCTGACACCTTGGGCGATTACCCCCCCCCCCCCCTCCCCGCCTCCCTGGGTACGCTGAGAAAGAACATTCGTTTCGTCTTATCGATATCTTCATTAATCTAACCGTAGGCCTTTTCTACGCTCAAATGTTGCGCAGCAAATATACTTTAACTTAAATGAGATGTAGCCTTAGCATATATTATATATTTAAGCACCAGATTTTTTAAATTTATTGTACTATTCTTTAAACATATTTAGTGATAGAACTGCACTCTAATTAGATACTTAAGCTGATAACGAATTTTTGAATATTACTAATTATTAAATAATGCAACATAATTTACGAAATGCTTCTTAAAAAGCTTACTACACTAAGTCTAGAGCAGATTCGTGTCACATATTTAATTTTGATTTATTTGTATGTTTTCATTATCTTAATAAACTCTCTTCCCTATAAATTCCATATATTACGGTATAAATAACGATGTTTGCGCGAAATAAGATTTAACAAATAAAAATTTATTATAGGTGAGAATAATTAAAAAGATCAAATACAAAATTTATTATAACAAATGTGATTGTTGGAATTAACACATTAAATTGTATAGAATGTAAAATTATTATTAATTATTTTTTAGAGAAATGCCCTGCCAACCTGCATGTATGGGGAAGTGAGTTGGTCGAGGGTTCAGTGCCTTGGGGCAAAGGGTAGCACACCGAATGGCTGGAAATTCTGGGTTCTAGACCCACCAAATAAATATACTCACACATTTATTAAATACAGTAGAATCCCGATAATTCGTATCGTCACGGGACCGACGGTTTGGTACGAATTATCTGGAATATCACTCGAGAGTAGAAAATTAAAAAAAAAATATTTATGCGAAGACTGAATTGTAGAAAAGAAAGAAAAAATGTAAGAGAAGCTCAATTTGCCTCTCCTCATTTCCTTTCAGTGAAAAGATACTAATAAACGAGAAAACTCTTCTTCCCCTCTTTTGAACGAATTAACGAGGCTTTTAAGCTGGAAATACGTATTATAAGACGTTTTAAGTGACTTCGAGCATAAAAATAATACGAATTACCGAGGGAATTGAAATGTATTATTTTTATACCAGTTATCGGGACTTTCTCTGAGGACCGGCATGTTTGTGCGAATTAGCGGCAGATACGAATAATCGGGCGATTCTACTGTATTATTAATTTTATTGTCATAGAGCACTAGCTCTAAACTAGGGGCCCGCGAAATAAAATTAAAAATCTATTTAAGCTGACGCTTTATAAAATATATACCTGGTATAGAGATGATTAAAATTTATTTTCAAATTCTGCAAATGTTTATTTTGAACCTTGGGGTCCCTGAATCTATCAAAAATATCATAGAGTTACCTGGTCAAAGAAAGGCTGGCAGGAAAGCATATAATAAAAATTCATTCTTAAATAATAATTATCGAAAAAAGTATTTAAAAGGATTTATTTAATAGAGCTAAAAGAGAAGATCAAAGGACCCTCAGTGGATGGAAAATCATTCATTAGGGTAAATTAATTGAGATGGCAATATTACGGCCCATTTGAGCATTCTACTAAAACAGACAATAGGTATTTAAAAGAGACGATTTTAAAAATTGTCGCAAAATTGAATCTGTTCATCCTAATTTATTTATTAGCAATTTAAATAATTTAAACTAAAATTAAGCACTTTCACTTAATTGGAGATTGCAAACTAATTTTTTTTCTTATACATATTGTATAAACCTTTAATGGAATAAAAAATTGTTTAAAGAATAAACACATATCAGCAAATATGTCAAAGAAGTTGTTTTATAAATTATTTATTTACATTGACCTAACAAGTACCAGATGAGTTCGGTTCAGGGCGTTTTCATAATTCTAGAAATCCTTATCTCACCCCACTATGCCTACCTTTTTATTAGGAACGAAAAAAAATTTAATAATAGCAAAAAATACTTTTTCTCTGCCGGGCAGGAAAATATAAATAACCCTCTAAGAAAATTGAGATTTCGACTGAAGCAACAGTATTAAATGCAACTCTCAAAAGTCTGTGCGTGCGTAAAACAGTTCAAAGTGGAATTGAAGAAACTAGCAGGGGGACCTCTACCTCTCTCTTTTCAATAAGTATTGGGGTATTTTAGATAAAGGGAATGAATAATTATACCACTCACTCCGAAATCGCTAACTCAAGTGACCTTGTGACCGACCTGTTACTTTAAAAATTTCCACTTCGGTATATGAAATTTATAGAGAGAGAAAGTATTGCGATCATGTCAAAAATTCGATGTCGAGATTTTGATGGATATACATGTTTTGAGGTCCCCTGAGTCCAAAAAAGTTGGTCCCGAAAATTAATCTGTGTGTGTGTGGACATTTGAATATTCATTTGAGAGCAAAATAAGAATATACATTTAAAAGAGCATCGAAAAATAATTGATTTTTGAATTTTAATCAAAATCGTTGGTGCGAATTTTGAGAAAATCTAAAAAAAAAAAAAAAAAACTGAAAAAGGGCATCAGTAAAGTACTAGTACTTGTTGGTCGATTTTTTTTCAAAAGCCTCGTGTCACGTCCAAGGGGGGTGCCTAACTTAAATATAAATTTCAACTTCCTAGCTCTTTTCGTTCTTGAGATATTTTGTTCACATACACACACACACAAATACTCAGACAGACAGAGAAGCCATGTCGCGAAAACTACTTTTTTGGATTCAGAGGACCTCAAAACGTGCATATCCCTCAAAATCTTGACATCGAAATTTTGACATGAATCCATACTTTCTCTCTCTATATATTAACATATATAGAGGTAAGAGAAAGTAAAAATGAAAATTTTTAAAATTTTTCTTGGTCTTTTCTCCTATTTAAATAAAAAAAATCTTCTACAAATTATTATATAAATTTCAACTGAATTTTATTATTAACCAAATTCTAATTTTATATATTTTCTTACTAAATTTAAATTATTTATTTTTATAAGATTATATTTTAATATTTGTAAATTTGTGTCGGGTTGGCAATCTAACTACCCCCGACACCTGTCGGCGACTCATTCTCATTCATTCCCTCATCCTCATTCTCTCTTGGTTCGAAATGTAAACATACGCCCTTTAAAATTCAACTCGCCGACCCATTCAATGCAACATGCAAAAACCTAAATTCCAAATTAAACCCATTAGGATATTCTAAACCTGTGTTTTCTATCTTCCCAATTAAAAATAAACAAACATTACGGTTTAACGCACATAACGCCGGAACAACCTTCTTATTAAAAAAGGCAATTAATTTTTTTTATTCAAGGAATCTCATAAAAATAGGAATATTTGTTCTTACCTTCTAAGAACCTATCGAATATTAAATGTAGATTAATTAAATATTTTATAAAAGTCCTTAATGTTTTTGAGAGAATAAGAAAAGGGAAATTTTTAAAAAAATATTTCACTAGTTCATTTAAAATTAAAATTAAAAGATTTTTAAGAAGGGGGGGGGGGAGTGCTGTATTATATATAGTCCCAGCAACCGGCAAAGTTTCCGGCAGCTCTATGAAACAATTATATATTATGTTTCATAAACGTTAGGAGAAAGTAAAAATTTGAAATAACTTTGTTTAGAAAGTAAATAAAATTATTTTCAAAAGTGCTTTAACTTTAAATTTACTAATATACAATTTCACTAATTAAATGTGAAATTTATATTTGTTGGTCTCTTGACCACCGGGACAGTAGCTACTATCTAACCAGCCCGATTGAGGATTTTGAATAATATTTCATTCAATTAATCTCGAAATTTTCAAAAATTTATAATAATATTAATAACACGAATTCTTTTTTACTTTAATAAAAAATAATAATAAATCTTTTTTTTTTTTTTTAATGCAAAATCGGAGTTTTTGGAAAATGCCAACGCAGCTAACATCTGATTTTTTTTTTTATCATGACCCAATTGAATAAAGGGAAAAAAAAGAAATAATCCATTGGTAAAAACAGCTAATCGATTTTTGCTTGATAAGCTTATTTTCATTTTATTTAATTTTTAGCATTAATATTTTATAAAACTTTTTTTTCCATATTTTATTTACTTTTTATTTCTATTTAAAAATTAAAGGAACAACATCTGTTTGGTATGGATTCTCTGATCGAATTATTAAAAAGTCGCTTTTTTTACGTATATATGCAATATATAGTGAGAAATTGAAAAAAAAAAATTCAATTTTTTTTATTACGTTCTAATATTAAACATTTCAATTTTATTTAATAATATCCAAAACCATAAAAAAATCATCCTTAGATTATAAATGTAAATTGTCACATTTGTTTCTACTATAGGCCTAATATAAAATAGTGCCAGTCAGAAAGCTTGCATAGTGTTGGAATTGTTTGACCGTTATTTATAAAAAAATTATTATAATTTCTTTATTTATTTAATTAATATTTGATAAATAATCATTTTTTGATTCTTAGATTTCAAAAAAAAATTTCCTTTTAGGAATTTGTTTTTGATTATTTAGATATGAAAAAAATTATTTTTTAATATTTCCTTTAAAAAAATTCCGAATGAATTGATAAAAACAAAACCTTAAAATACCTTATTTATTTGAGATACAAATTTAGGGGCCTCTCTTACTTGCCCTTAAAGATAACTCCAAATATTTTTATTACATATATATAAAGTGCCATCTGTTGTCTCTATACACGTAAAATAGAAATAAAAAAAAATAAATTTCGTTTTCGAAGAGAAAAATAATAACGTTTTTGACGAAATGTTGCGCAAAGGAATTTAATAAATGTTCAAAAGCGATGGCCTCTGCGGGGCTACGATTTAATTTCCTGGCCACGAGACAAGTGAGTCGTATCCCCCTCCACCGATCCTTTTCCAAATTCTCATCGTCATCAGGAAATATCATCACGTACTTTGTACAAATACGAAATCGAAATCTATTTGTTGCCAGAACGTAGATGCATACGTAGAACGATTCGAATTCCGATCACAAATTGCTAAAATTGCTTATTAAGTCGTTTAATCATTGATCAATGAATAAAATAAACTTATTTATCGTAAAGTTTATATAGACACACGATTAGATATTTAATCAAACGTATTTAATTAAAGAGAAAGAGAGAAAGGGTTAAAATAATGCCTATAATCCGACTTTAAGTGAAAATCCCAAATGATATATTGTAATAAAACTGCGATAAATTAAAAAACAAATTGATTATACTCGGATTATTAAATAACGTAAAAAAAAAGTATTAGCGATCATTATTATCGTCGAGAGATTTTGGCTCCCCGCCTAACTGATAAGATACCCTTAATTGAAAATCTTCCAAATGCTCCAAGCTCAGAGTTATTTTATTAATAACTAGCTGCTCAGCACACATTCGGCTGGCTTCGGGGACTGCGTCCCCTCCCTTCTTTCAGTTTTGAAAGAGAATTTCTCTCTAAAATTTTATTTAGTCTCATTTCAAATTTCTTTAGAGGTAGCAATTTAATTCAATATTATTTTTGGTCTATTTATACAGGATTATAGCTAGGGGGAGAGAATGGAGGTCCAAACCTTCCCCCTGCCCCCTGAAATTCTGAAAAATAAAGAGATAAATATTGTTAGAAATAATTTAAAATTGGACAAGGGGGGGGGGGTGGTACCTCTCGGATCTTCCGGATGCTCACCCCCGAAAAGATTTTCTGTCCTGATCTTATTAAGAAATTAACTTTTTAGGGAAGGTTGTGGAGACTTTCAGGTATTTAATATTTTTTTCTGCTATGAGCTTTCTTTCGAAAATTAGTTCCAAAATTACTGGCACCCCCTAAAAAAAGGGAATATGAATTACTCTTCGCCCCATAAAATTCTCTACCTAATAAAAAAATTTCCAGGAATATTCGTCAAATGGTGCTTGAGATATAAAATGAGATTTTTTTCCTGAAAATGGGATTTCTCTACGTTTATTCTGGATTTTTCAGTCCAAGTGTTATATACCAAATTAGATTAGAAATTAATAAAAGTTAAGCACTTTTTACTAGGAACCGACCGAATATTCGGTTTCGGTTACGGTTTCGGCCAGTTTCGGTCAAAAATCATGGTTTCGGCCGTAGTTTCGGTTTCGGCCAAAAAGTGGCCGAACCTTTCGGCCGGCCGAAACCAGAGTCTGAAAAAATGGGATGAGACTCGCATGCAAAAAAAAAAAAGGTCAAATAATTTGCACTTGAGGGAGAAAAAATTTAGTCTCCCTAAAAAAAGGTAAAATGATTTTCACGGGAGGGAAAAAAAATTGAAAAAAAAAAAGGTAAAAATGAAAAAAAAATTTTATAGGAAATACAAGTTTCGGTTTCGGTTACGGTTTCGGCCGAAACTAAGGTTGAGGCCGAATATTCGGTTTCGGTTTCGGCTGAAAATCTTGTCTCGGTCGGACCCTACTTTTTACTTTCTCTTACCCTATATATGAAAAATATATAGAGAGATAAAGTATTGCGATCATGTCAAAAATTCGATGTCGAGATTTTGATGGATGTTTTGAGGTCCCCTGAGTCCAAAAAAGTGGGTCCCGCAAATTGTTCTGTCTGTCTGTGTGTAACGATTTTTAGCATGAAGGAATTGAGCTACCGGATTGAAATTTTATATTTAAATTAAGTACCCTCCCGGACACTCAAAATAATCTTTTGAACAAAATAGGCCAAAAAGTGCTAGTACTTTACTGATGTACTTTTTCAGTTTTTTCGATTTTCTCAAAATTCTGCACCAAAATGGTTTAAAATTCAAAAATCAATTATTTTATGTTCTTTAAAATAAATATTCTCATTTTGCCCTTGAAATTTGAAGCACTCTTAACTCTTGTACTTCATAGAAAAGATATGAGAAATGGTTGCCATGGTAACAGAATATAAATCTTTTTCTTATTAGATTTAAATTCATATAGATGAATTATTTTTCATATGGCCTTTAAAAATATTTATCAGTAAAATCTTTAGTGAAAATTGTTTGAAGTACACTTTACTGATGTATTTCAGATTTTTCAAATTCTTTTTCGGACTCTTCCTTACATAGAGCCAATCTTAAAATCTCTATGGGGATTTGCATATAAATTTCGATTCAAAAGGGGGCACTTTTTACACATTTTAAAAATTTTTTTCCAATTCTTATGAAATTTTATTGAGGATTCTCTATTGTGTATAAAATATCCAAATATGAGTTTAAAATTTTGAAAAATAACCATAGTTTATTTCAAGCAGTCAACATTTAAAATGCAAGTTTGAAACTAAGGTGCTATCGGAAACTAAATATATCTCGACACAAAAATCTGGTGTGACCAGCACGGTGCACAACTTACCAAAGAGTAATAGAAAGTTATGTGCTGTGAGCCAGTCACGCCAGATTTTTATATTTTACTGCGAACCAATTAATGTGTAGACATTTTCAACATTTGAAAATAGGAAATGAATTTAATATATTCTTTATCAATGCTTAATAATCAAATATTTAATTAGGAATTGAAATTCAAACAAATTATATTTTTATTAGAAGAGAAAAGGAGGCCATCTTAATTGAATGAACCTGAAATTTTCCTGATTATAAATTTTGTAAAACACCATTAAGTTATAATCAAATTTTATTTGCCCTCATACTCATACAAAATTTGAGATTTAAAAAACTAAAATACGATAAAGACCCACCCACTTAGGGACGTATAAATTTAAAATAAAATCTTTTTAAAAAGAGACCGTCTCGATTATTTCGATTTCCTTGTTCGGCAAGTCGCAAGTGTCCCTGGTATTTTTAAATGATCATTTAATAATGATGGGAGTCTCCGAGTTCTTCTTTGTGAGTTGTTCATAGCAATAAACATGCTTTTGAATATTTTTTTCTTTTCCAAGCAAGGTGGTCTAGTTGACAGGAGTGACAAATTTAATTCCTCAACGAACGAACTTCTCGCATTTTTATTATCTTCACTTGTCTCTTTTTAAAAGATAGCTGTAGCTGTTATTTCAATGAAACACAAACTTCTCTTTCTTACTTTTCCATAGTATATATGAATATTATAGTTATTTTATTATAAAATGAAATAAATTACTGTAGAACAGCAGGATAAAAATTTATTTTTATTTAAACGGACACCAGGAACGTTCTTCTTTAGGACAATTAGTAGTAAAATAAATTCATCCACATCCAATATTATTATTATTTTAGACCAGGGGTGTCCAACCTGCAAGGCCGCAAGGCTCACAACTAAAACCTGTAATCTGGTATAGCAAAAATTATGTTTTTTAAATTAACAATAAAAACAATGTATCAATAAGATGTGATACACCTTTAGATGTAAACAGAGGGCTCGAAGCCTTGTCTAACTACTGTCATGAGAATCAAATGAAATTGAACACAAGAAAGACAAAAATTGTTATTTTCCATAAGGGAAGGTTTAATGGAGGAAAGAATTTTACATACAATGGCACCGTAATTGAAAATGTTACAACCTTTACGTATCTGGGGGTCCCATTCTCGAGCTCTGGATCCTTTTTGGAGGCGGCCGACAGCGCTTCGAGTAGAGCAGGAGTGGCTACTGGAGCGGTTATGGATATTCTAACTAGGTCCCGCTGCAGATCCTGGGACGCTCGTATAAAAATGTACTCATCTTTACTAAAAACTTCCCTCTTATATGCAGCACCAATATGGTCTCTCCGCTACTGTGATTTGGTGGAGAGGGCCCAACTGACCTTTTTAAAAGGCTTCTGCGACTGCCGAGGGGAACTCCTAATGCTGCGGTGCGTCTTGAGTTCGGTGTGGTCAATCTTTCCTACACCATCGTGAAGCTTACCCTGCGATGGCTATTAAAAGTACTGACAATGAAAGAGAATCGTTATCCAACTGTTTGCTTCAGGAAGTTGTTACTTACTGAATCATCTAATATTAAATATAATTGGGCGGCTCAAGCTAAACTACTATTTAATGAGGCAGGCTTTGACACTGAAAATCTAAACGACCCATCAAAGATTAGACTACTCCTGGGCGAGCCCCTGGCCAATTACAGACAGAGTCTCATATTGAGAGATATTGATTCTATTAACAACTCGCGCTTTAGCCCATTTTACTTAACAAATTCTGTTTTTTCCTCGGAAGAGTTTCTTCCACAGGAATATCTCACCAGGAGTGTGTGGTTTCCCTTTATTAGGTTTTGGGGACAGGTGAGACTTGCGGGCACCTACATCTTGAAACTCACAGAGAACAATAACACCCATATCATTGACCAAAAACAACTCTGCACAATATGTAACTTGCAAAGAAATGAGACCCTATACCATATAGTAGTGGAATGCCCAATATACGAGGCCTTAAGGAGATTCCATTTAATTCAAATTGTGGGAACCGGAGAGGACGATTTCATGGGGGTGATACTGAATGGGCAGAAATACAATAAATTTTACTATTTTATAAATGAAGCAATGAAAATCAGATCCTTTATTATAAATGAATAGAAATGTGATATTGTATCTTGTATTTACTAAACATTAAAATTATGATGATTATACATATTTTGGACAGATACGAAATGTTTTTACTTCCTCTGTATTTGATTTCCCAAAGGGAAGAAATAATATGATAAGATAAATTGTAAATGGTAAATCCATCTTGCAAACATGCAAAACGTCTTGTAAATTAAATAGACTCAATTGTATATGTATATTTATACTGAATAATAAAAAAAAAAAAAAAAAATGTATCAATAAGATATAAAAATAATTAAAACAAAAAAATTAGTATTATTTCTTTTCAAATAGTGTTTGGCGAGCCACCAGATGAGCAATGCTATTTTAGAATAAAAATTTATTCTTTATCTCGGCATTGAAAGTTATAGATCCGAGCGCAAATAATAAATGAAATACTAATCCTAGTTCGGGGGGCTCATAATCTATATTAACCCGATAACATTAGCTGATAAATAAATTAAATGTAATTATTATTATTGTAATCTTTAATTATAGATCACATTTTATATTAATTATTTATTAAAAATATAAATACTGTACAAGTATGGTCGATCTAAATTTTTAACTAACTTTTTTTATTTAAATAAACATTATAAGCTATTTATAACTGTTTCAAAAATTGTGTCAAAACTGTGTAAAAAATTGTTGGCATGACGGTCACAATACCCTTTTACAATCTAAAAAAAAACTTAGCGTGTGGGGGGGGGGCGTATTATTATATAGCCCCGGGGCCCGTCAAGTCTGTCTGCTGCCCTGACAGCACAGTACTGCCCCAATGCTTTTTATGTAAACACTTGCTTTGATGATTGTGTCTAACTTCATAGAAATGACTGTAGATGGCGCTGACGTCGTTGTATATAAGATGCACGTAACGGTTTCTTAGAGGTCAGTTCACTTGAGTCGGAGCAAGTGCACAGTACTTGAAAACAACTGCAGAATAAGCAGTCGAATCGTTGTACAGTATTTATATATTTTTAATAAATATTTAATACAAAAATGTGGTCTATAATTAAAAACTCCCATAATATTAATAATACAAACCACAAAAGCTTTAATAAACACATTCGTAACAAATGTAATTAATTTACTAACTAGCCGCGCGGTCTTCTACGGGCTTTGCTTTTTGAGTTTCCATACGTATAGGAAATTTACCTTCTGCGGCGGTGCCCCGCCTTTTTTCCTCTAATCTTTAATTATTTCCACGAAGTTCTTAATTCATTTACTTAAATATCCTCCCCATTTATTTCCTCTGGGAGAAATCGTAACTTGAACAATTAATAACTTATCAAGCAATAGGAATTTCTAAACGAAATTAATTTTCCTCTAATCTTTAAAATATCCTATTTGAACATATAAAATTCCATTTCAAAAAGACTACATGTTGTGAAGACATCCAGGTGGGACTGACGGACAGACGGGCGTTAGCCTGTGAAATCTTCAAACCCCTTTAAATTCAAGTTTATATTTTTAAATAAAAAATTATTCTTTTTATGTTCTCTATCTAGGAATATCGCTTTAGTTTCTATTTATTTTGTTCATATAAAATTCCCCATCTAACAAGCACCATATATTTCACCTCAAAGATTTTATGAGCAATTTCTTGTACACATTAAAATGTAATGTATACTAAACAAACTGGTGATATTAAATTTATACTTGAGCGAGATTATTTGCAAACTTTGGATAAAAATTAACCGTCGAATTTAATTTTTTTTTTCTTTCCTTGATAAATTAGCTTTTAAAAGTTAAAAGTTTGACGGACCTCCATCCTTCTGTTTTTCTAACTTTTGATATATGTGCGCCACAAAAAAAAAGTTCAAAGAAAGATAATTTAATTTGATTCTTCGCTCCAATTTAGAAACTTTTTTTTTTTTTTTGAGAAAGTAAGGGAGGGAGAGAGTGATTCCCGTTTGTTAACGTCCAAAAAAAATATTTATTTTTATTAATTTTCTTCACTTAGCTGACCCAAGTTGATGACCAATGTTCTTTATGATATTTTATATCATAGTACTAGTGCTTTAATCAAATATTGACTAACCTCTTGAAAATATACATTTTCAAAGGTTCCTCCTTTTATTTGTTTCCTTTTCATTATTGATTAAATTAAAAAGGACAAAAAGGTATTGGAAGGAGGAAGGAAGGGTGAGTGGGGGGGGGGGGGGCAGCTCTTCTAAAGAGCTTTTATTTTTGTTTCTAGCTTGACATACTTCAGGGTTGTCCAACTCAGGACCAAGACGCTTTATTTTATATCCTCCTCAAAAATTATAAGAAAAATTACAAGTATACATAATTTATTAAATAAAATCAAATAAATCCGCCATTTTTTATTTATTTATTTCTAGAATTAGAATCGATAATAAAAATATGAACACTAAGGGTTACAGAACCTGATCTAAATCAGATTAAATAAAAAGCTATGTCTTAAGTTATTTAATTAATAAAGTTCCGGGATGACCAGGCTGGATCTCGAAGGTTTTTTTCTTTTGATAAAATTGGAAAACACTAAAAAAGTACATCAGTAAAGTACTAATACTCAAATTTTCTCAAAGGCGAAACCTAGCGTAATTTTTTTATATACTGCAATTAGTAAATATTTTAAATTTGAAAGAAATCGTTAAAGGGAATTTTTTAGAAAAATGGAAAACACTAAAAAAGTACATCAGTAAAGTACTAGTACCCGGATTTTTCCAAAATCTAGCACAATTTCATTTTGGGACCGGAAATAGTAATATTTAAAATTTGAAAAAATCGTTAGAGCCTCTTTCGAGAACTTATGTGCTTACACAAACAAACGTATATTGCTCGTTTAATAGTATAAGATAAGATATCACATACAGACAGAATATCTATTAGTCTCTGCATAACATACAATAAATATTTATTTACTCAAATACCGAAAAAGGAGCTATCGCCGAATCTGCCAATTGATACCCAGCATGCCCTCCCTACCTTACTCGGATATGTGAGTTCATAAATAATAAGTACGTTATGCAGGGGCTAATGGATATTAAATCTATACACGAGTTCTTATTTATTAATTAAAATATGAGACTTCTCTGATTCCATCCAGATTGCGCCTCATCGATAGACAAATTGGTTAAACTCGTATTTCGAGGAAATTCTCCGTATCCATTTTTTCTAGAATCGAAGTATAAATAAATATTAATTCAAGTAGCCCCCGGGTCTGGCGTAGTAGGTAGCGTGCCTACCTCCTATACCAAACGTCGCGGGTTCTGACCCAGTCCGACGATTTTATTTAAGCCATTTGGATACCAGATGGCTTAAATAGAAATGCCTGAACCCCAAATTGATATATTAATTACAACGGTTATTGTCTAAAGTCTTAAATGGCCTAAGTTGCCGAAAAGACTGTGTGAATGAGAAAAAAGTGTCTATGTTTAAAAAAAAAAAAAAATTCAAGTAATTTTGATTACTTTTTATGTTCCTAATTTATATACCATTGATTGTTTGTATACCTATTTCTAATTAAATTTATTATTTATTAACAATTATATCAAATTTTAATCATTATAATCAAATCGAATTTCCAAACTTTGAATATTTTCTGATTGTAATGAGGTCAAATAAAAAGCTTTCGACTCCATCGACTATCGACATTTGCTCAACAAACGAGCAAAAATAAAAAAATGTCAAATTGTAAATAATATTTTATATTTGAGAAGAAATAAAAAAAATTTAATTTAATTCTTTTACTGTTTGAATGTGTTCAAAAATTGGGCGAATTTTGTTATAAAATAAAAAAATCTATATTTAATCTTCTAAATCAATTTCATCCCCTTCAAAATAATCCCCTTCACTTATGCCAACGTTTCAAATGAAAAATCTATTGTGATTATACCGATAATACTTTGGTCATCTACCTATTTTTTATTTAAAATTTTTTGTCTCTAACAATTTTCAAATTTATTAACATATTTTTTTAGAAATAGAAATGATTAAATTTCAATTATTATATAATATTAATTTTTCTCCAAGCCCTTGCTTGATATTTGAAGAGAACGTAAAAATAATTGGACTGTTTTTTACTTTTTTGCAAAACTCTTTTAATAAAAGAGGATTCATTTTCAAAGGTAACTTTCCTGTTGAAAAAAAATCATGAGAAACGTTGGTCGAATGAGTTGTCCTTTCTTTTTTTAGCATCTCTCTTTTTACAAGCAAAAGGGGGGGGGGGGGCAAACGTTCTTTAATTTAAATATTTGAACTCTCTATAGAAAAGATTTTTAATCAAACGATTTTTTTAATTATTATAAAAAATTAAATATTATTAAAATTCTTTTTTCAATAACTTACAAATAAGGACTTGATATTCAACCTCCTGGAACAATGCCCTTTTGAATCTCTTTTAATCTTCTAGAACTCGGATTTATATTCACGTTAACTTTCAAAATAAGTTGGTGCTTTTTATTTAAAGTTGAATTCTAAGGCCGTTAATCCCTGAAGTGTTTCTTTAAAACAAAATTTAATATGATCCCTTTCAGTCAAGAATCTCTTAGTTCAGATTCCCAGAACATTTCGCATTTTGTTCCTATTTTTCTTTTCTAAAAGGGTAATTTTTTGCTCTATATACTTATAAAAAAAAGAAAAGAATTAAAAATAATAGATAGCGATGTTGCAAAAATTTCCGAATAATATCAGCACCAAGTGTTACACATGTTCTTTTCGTTTTTTTGAGAATGAACGCCATTTTACTTAATCGATTGTTATGAAATTTGTTCAAGGGCTTGCCACAAACTTCTTAATTATTACCGCCGTGTTTCAAAAGATTCAAAAGAATTTAACCTTTCGGCTGTAGAAAGTATTTTATTTAGTTAGAATGTAATAAAAAATCAAGTGTTAATTTTCTAATTAATAAAACCTTTGAAACAAATAACCTAGTGTTTAATTTGTATATTTAATTAAAATATTTAATCCGTTAAATCGTGGTTCACGATAATAATTTACCGCACATTTTTACCGCAATTAACTCCTCGTTTTAATACCTTCTCCCAACCTCTTAAGACTTTAAATTTGCCAAACCTCATCCTAATCCGGTGAAAAGTTTCAGAGATATAAGCAAAATAAATAAAATGACGTCATATCAAAAAAAAGGCCCGGGGGTATTGAACCCCTCTTTCTAAAACTATATTTAGATTTAATGTAGCTTTTATGGTCAAGTCGCTATGCGTTGCACAAGTAGGGCTATTTTTCGATATTTTTTTTGTCTAAAAAATGAGGTTTTTCGAGAAAAAAAACTAATTTTGGAGTTAATTACTTGGGATTTTTTTATTTATTCTATTAGAGGTTTTCTTTCTGCACCAAATGACATCCCATTTAGTCTGATCTGATTAGCCGTTCGGAATCTACAGGGGTTTAAAAAAAATTATTTTTAAAATCGAGAGAATATTGAAAAGAGAATAATTAATAGCGCTATAAAATAAATAAATACTAGTCGATTTATACGATAATTATTCGTCTCTCCCATCCAAGCGAGTGCATTATTTGTTGTAACTTAACAACAAACTAGATTCTTCTCTCTACGTCTAATAAATCACTTTATTTAGACGATAGATTTGAGATGGAGATATTAAAATTTCTTAGAAATGAAATTTAATTGGTTTAATAGTTTTTCCAAGAATAGCATCTCTGGCCGGCCAGCGACAATGCCTGGAGGGGAGGTGCAGGCGCCACCTCCCCTCCGCTCGCCGTTTCCTAAGCCCCAATTAATACAACGTTATAAAAAATAAAAACTCTGAATCTTAAATTGCGTACAACTCGCAAACTATGGCACCAAATTTTATGGGATTTTTTTTAATAAGCTCAGAATTTCATAGACTTTGATTCAGGGGACCTCAAAACACATATATCCATCAAAATCTCATGATCGTACTACTTTCTCTTTCTATATATTTCATATATAGGGTAAGAGAAAGTAAAAAAACTTAAAAGCCTAGAAGTTGTTCTAAAGGACACATCCCAGGCGGCGCCACCAATCAAGAGCGCCTACGAGTTAGGCAAAATCCTTCCATAAGAGATAATATTGATACATATATTTCAGGGGTGTTTAAATATATTAGTATTTAATATCTCGAATAAATAGAAAGGAGGGTCTACTAATTATTATTTTTTTACTGCCAAAAAAACTTACGTTAAGGTAAAAAAAAAAATCGTTAATGTTATAATACTAAATTAAAAGACAATATAAATCATATTGTTTCTAATATTTATTTATTGAAAATAAAATTAAGATAAAGAAATGATTTGAAATTATTGATTAAAATTTTTTCTCTTTAAATACATAGACATTAAGGGGGAATTTACCAAAAATTTAAAATAGCACTAACCGATAATCGATCATCAACTATTTCCTGACGATCCGCGAATCATCGAATCCTTTATTTATTTATTATCAACCATAGGCGTAGCCAGAAATTTTTGACAGGGAAGGGGGGGTGGGTTCAAGAAAATATTTTCAAACATATGAAAAATTCAAGATTATTTTAGAGTATTTATAAATCATTTTTTTTTTTTAGCTAGAGTAAATTATTATTTTTTACTTACCCTATATGAAATATAATTTGTATTATAGAGCTTAAATATCTAGTCATGGCTTGCGTCCCATGCGGGGGGGGGTTTGAACCCCCCTCCCCGTGGCTCTGCCTATGCCATCAACACATTAACAGGTATAATTTTATTATGTAAAAATATACTTTCTTTATTGAATTCATTTATTTCTTTGATTGATCCACGAAATATCTTTTCTAATCTTCGAGTGTAATAAAAAAAAGATCCTTCTCTAAAGTATAGATTTCAAGAGACATTCCTTGATTGGACACAATCTAGTCGACTTAGCAAGTAAACCTATTTATCAAATTTTTTTCTTTATGATTATTTTTTTAATCACCTATCACCTACCTTTAAATTGCTATTTTTTTTTTTTATTTACTGATTTCGAATCGCCCGCTGCGATTTCCGTTTTTCCTGCTTCGAAACTCGCCTGCCATCTGACGCCTTTCCAAACACTTGTTGAGCCCTCATTCAGGGTTGCACCCCCCGATGGCGCCTCGATCCCGCTTGTGAAACACCCTCTCCGGACTAAGGACTTG
This sequence comes from Euborellia annulipes, assembly GCA_023213315.1. NCBI lineage: Eukaryota > Metazoa > Arthropoda > Insecta > Dermaptera > Anisolabididae > Euborellia > Euborellia annulipes. Next base: position 24,232 of record JAKCPI010025403.1, on the reverse strand, counting down.
AATATTTCATCCCTTGCGAAGTGAGGATTCAAGCGGACTTAACTTTAGCAAATAATCAGCAACTTTACTAATTACGGCTATCAAATTGATTTACACTCAATATATACTTGTAAATTTAAGCCCCTTTGCGTTAGGATATATAGACTATATCAAATTTAGAAATTCAATTCATTATGTTTCAAAACTTATCTATAAATAATTTTAAATTATTAACACTACAAAATATAAAAAAAATTTAAATCCACTATATAATTTAAAAAATTAAATTTAAATTACCTAGGAAAAATCCACATAATTATAAATCTCATCATTTAAAAACAAAAAAACTTAATTTATTAATTCCTTCAAAATAAAATAAAATCAAATTTTCACCCTTTTAAAGATATTTTAACAAAAATCAAAAAAATTCTCCAAAATAATCCAATATTTAAAATAAGAAATCAAACACAATCTAAATATCTTTTCTCATAATTTTTTCATTTTAGATATTTTTCTCCAAATCTCCATTTTTAAAATTCATTAAACATTTAATATATTAAATAAAATAAAATTTAATTTAAATTTAAAAAATTGAGAACATTATTCTATATAATATCTCAAATCAAATCATTCATTTATTATTTTAATTAAATTATTAAAAAATAAAACTAGATACAACTAAATAAAAAAATTTATTCATTTTTATTTTATTTAAAAAAATCATAAAATACACACCTTAAATTATTTAATTTTCATCTAATCATTAGTTTGTTCAATCAAATTTTTACTTTTTTTATTTTCTAAAGATATATGGGTCCCGCAAATTGGTCTGTCTGCGTATGTGTCTGTGTAAGCATTTTTAAACATGAAGTAAATGAACTACAAGGTTGAAATTTTAAATTTATGTCAGCCCCCCCCCCCCAGAAGTCGTGAAAATAAGCTTTTGAAAAAAATCGGCCAAATATTACTAGTACTTTACTGATGTACTTTTTCAGTTTTTTTTTAGATTTTCTCAAAATTCGCTCCAACGATTTATGTTTAAAATTCATGAATCAATTATTTTTTACATGTTCTTTAAAATGTATATTCTCATTTCGCGCTTGAAATCTTTTGAAGCGCACTTTACTTCTTTTTAGTTTAAAATATAAATTATTTTTTATATGCTCTTTAAAAAGTATATCATCCCCTTTGGAACTTCTGAAATATTTAAGTTTCAAAAGTTTTGTTAAAAATTTTCGACTTCTAATAGTCAAAAATCCTATTGAAAATTAATTTTTGTTTAATACTCTTACCTAAAATCGAAATTAACTGCACTATTTTCCTTTCTCGTTTAATTAGTGTTTTTTTTTTTTTTAAATCTAATCAAAAGAAAAATATTTTAAGTATTTTTGGGAATTCTCTTTGAACTTTCAATGAACTAAATTAAACTGACATGTTATGAGTATATAACATACATTGCAACTGGTATATAGGGTATTTCTTAAAAGAAATATACTTATATATTGATCTTTTTATTAAATAGTATATATAAATATTTTTTTAATTAAATAAAAAGCCTCTTTTTTTATCAAAGAAGGTATTTATTTATTTATAAGTAAAATGTTAAAATACAAAGGTGAATAATGAATTGAAAATCACTGCACATCATCAAAGCAAATATCGTTAGTTAAAACAACATTTTCTTATAGATTACTTCCAGATTAAAAGAAAACTGGGAACATCTCTATAATATTATTATTCAAAATATAGGATGTTATTGGAGAAAATACACTCATCAGGCTAATCGATGTCGGTGGCTTTTACCAAGTTTCTTGCTTGTAAATTGAACAACCGAAGAGGGGACTGTTCGCTCTCTCATGAGGTTTATATTGAAATCTTTTTCCTTTGTTTATACAGTTTGTTTACACTCTTCTATGCGTTTAATTTTAGTGAATGATTTGTCAGGATGAACAACTTCTGCATCTCTTGCAAAAAAAAAAAAAAAAATACACCGATAATATTTCAAACAATTATTTAAAAAATTTTAAAGCCTACTTACCTTAACATATCCAAATAATGTACAAAATATCTAAAGGTGGTGTAGGGGGGGGGCGTCTAAACGTACTTAAAAAAACCTAGACTATTATAAGGAATTCTTTAATGCGGTTTTTTTTTAATGAATTAATTCATTAGGAATTATTTCAGTTATATTTTTTTTTAATGACTCATTAAAAAATTATGAAAATTATTATTTTTGTTATCAAGCAAATACAGAAAAACAACTGTTTCAATAATTTTAATTTTTTTTTTTTTTAATTTAAAAATTAATTAATTATTTTTTTTTTGAAGGGGGGGGAGGGGCACAAAAAAATCCCAAATATTCTCGACGTTTTTGTCCCAAATTATTTGACCATCATCAGGCAATCAGGGCACAATAGATTTTTATTTTTAATTAACATCATTACCTAGTTAAGAAAAATTAAAATGGTTGTAATTTTAGATGATTTTTTTATTAAATTAACTTGTCATAATGACATTCAGCGACTTTTGCTCATCTGCAATCGAAGGCTTAGATATGTGAGGAAGTAATGACAATTTTTTTCAAACATTTGTCTTTATATATAATTATCAAAGTGGCCCCGATTATCTATCAATTTCTAATCTTTTTTTACTGCTAATTTTGTTATTTCTTCTTTTCAGTTATTCCGAGTGATGGACATTTATTTATGCGTTGAATTATCAAATGTTAATTTCTACAACATTAAATTTATAACCGATCTTATATAAACTTTTTTATTTAAATTATATTACTGATTTCAATTTTCAAAAATTCTTTTTTTATTTTTTTATTTTTTTTATTTAAAAAAAAAAAAAAAAAAAAAAAAAAAAAAATTAAGAAAACATCTCACGCCCTATATCACACAAGATTGATGTATAGGTATTGCTTAGGCCTATGCAATCCATTTGAAAATTTATGGCCTTTTGTCCGGCCATTTTTATAAATAATTTTTCGGATTTGGAAGAATTCGGAAGAATTTTTGAAAATTGAAATCAGTAATATAATTTAAATAAAAAAGTTTATATAAGATCGGTTATAAATTTAATGTTGTAGAAATTAACATTTGATAATTCAACGCATAAATAAATGTCCATCACTCGGAATAACTGAAAAGAAGAAATAACAAAATTAGCAGTAAAAAAAGATTAGAAATTGATAGATAATCGGGGCCACTTTGATAATTATATATAAAGACAAATGTTTGAAAAAAATTGTCATTACTTCCTCACATATCTAAGCCTTCGATTGCAGATGAGCAAAATTTTAATGTCATTAACAAGTCCGAAGCAACATATGATTAAATATATTTATATAAATTTACATATGACAACTGTAAGTAAAAAAATTAAAAATAACAACCATTTTAATGTTTTAATTGTTAATGATGTTAATTATAAATAAAAATCTATTGTAGCCTGATTGCCTGATGATGGTCAAATAAATTTGGACCGAAACGTCGCGAATATCTGGGAGTTTCATTGTTTTGGAGACACTCCTTCCTGGCTGCTACCTCCTTCCATTCTTTTAAGATATTAATCACAGCCACTTCCACACTCAACAAATTTAATTAATTATTATTTGTAATCACATATTACCTAGTTAAGAAAAATTTAAAGTAAGTTTAGATGATTTTTTTTTAAATTAACTGTCAAATACTTCAGCACTCTTGCAAAAGATGGCAGGCTAGTCTAACAGCCGGTATTATCAGATCACTTATTAAACTATATCTGGCCTATATTTATATATTTTTATGCTTTTATAAATGATACATAATATATATAAACATTTATAAAGTATACATTGTTAAAAAATCAATGTGAATCAACCAAATGAATTAGATTTCATATTTATTTTTATTATTAAAATTTGCCAAAATAAACTTGATTGAATTAAATATTTCAATATACCCTTCACTTTTAATTAGAGAGCGAATTTTAATCCCTTAAAATTGCTTTAAAAGACCCTTAAAAGATTTTAATAGTCTCTTATAGTCTCATAAATTATATATTGATTTTCTAACAAAATATAATTTCAAGATCTTTTTCTCTTAGAAAATAACAAAAAAAAAATTTTTTTTTAAATATTAAAAGAAAATTGCGAAATTTCTTAGCCAACTTCACACTCTTAGAAAAAATATTTATTGAAGTGATGGATAAAGAGTAGAATTGAATTATGGATATTTCAAGTGTGAGTAATATATTTGTTTTGGCTGGCTCCTTTTTTGGGGTGAAATCTGAGTGGCGACGGCAGGCACCTTTGTGGGAAATTTCCCAGCCTTGAGCGCCACTGACCCTAATGGGTTCGTAGTTAAGATCTATCCCTACAGTCATCGTTTCAATAGGGCTCTAGAACAGGATTGGACAACACGTTAAGACCCTCCCATCCCCTCTTGCGAGGAGATTGATTTCGACCGGGCTTAACGCCAGATTATCATAGGAAATTATTCTAAACAGATAATGCCTTTGATGCTGAATATATAAACACAAGACAAGTATAGCCATGCTATGATAAACATCAACAGATATCTCGAAGGATCATCTCAGAATGAAACTTTTCCCTCATTCGAAATTCATCAATTCCAGGATAAATAATTCTCTTGACAGTTAAATAAATAATGATACTTTTTAAATACTATATATGAACAATACATAAATACTGTATATCATAAATAAAAACGTGACAAACTAAAGATCACAGGCGACTAAACTAAGGGAGGGGGAGGGGAGGGTGGCACAAGGGCGGAATTGCCCAAGGGGGAGCACAAAGAGAGCAAACAAAATATCATACATGGTATTATCAGAGTTGTTAAAAAACCACTTTTTTTAGATTTTGGTGGTTAAAACCGTCCAAAATTGGTTTTAACCACAATTTTTTTTTGAAGTTATACTTCTTTTGGCGCGTTTTGATGAGATTGATGAGAGCACAGAGTATATATATAAACAGAGAGCGTACTCAATGTTAATTTCTGGTTTTTGTCCTCCATTAGGGTGGCACAATCAGAACGCAGGGAATTTGCGCAAAATTCAAACCAAATTTTAGCCGCTAAATTTAAAATTATGTACTTCGTGTAAATATATATTATTTTTCTGTTAATAAGTAATTTTTTTTTTTTAAATATAGAAAGAATCTGGGTATTTTTTATAACATAAACATCAGATATTTTTAAAAAAATATTTTTTTTTCTTTTGGGGAAAAAAGAAAAAAAATTTTAATATGTAAAAATGAACAAAAATACACAAGAGATAAATAAATAAAGTTAAATTGTCATTTGTTATAGATTTGTGACGATCTGAAAAAGAATCAAAATTAGTAACGCAAGTTATTGGTAAATTAGGCGAGTTGTCCAGTTGATAGTTTTGTCGACGAATAACATCTGAATCCTCAGCAAAAGAAAAAACTTCTAAGGAATTTGATGTATCATTTAATGGATGATCTTTCTCCATTTCTATAATAAATTTTAAAGAATATTTGGTGTTCTCAAACTATTGTCAAAAATATTGACAATTGTTTGATTTTCACTAATATTTATCATAGTTTTATTAGTTATTAAAAAATTACTTATCTTATTTGATGTTTTCATTTGTTGTGAAAGATCTCACAGGTCAGGGGGTATATAGAAATTTTTTCGGGGGGGGGGCGAACTCAAAAATTTTTCTGCGGAAATTTTTTTTTTAAGAAACTATATTTTTTCACACGAAATTTTTTCGAACATTTTTTCTATTGCGGAACCAAAGTTGTCCATCCTGCGGAAAAATTTGTTTCGCTGATGTCTGTATATCCCTATATATGTATATGTGTATGGGAAATTTCGGGGGGGCCCGGGCCCCTCGGCCCCCATAAATCGCCCCTGTCACAGGTGACTGTTAGTTTTAGGAATACTGTGCCCAAGCCGAATTATCTTTAGGGTATCAATTTCATTAGTTTGTCATAATTATTGCAATTTTTTGCTAAACATTTTCTTTTTCCTAAAAAGATAAATGGAAATGTAGTTAAAAAAAATATAAATATAATTAAAAACATTTTTAAGTATATAATGAAATCCAATACTTACCTCTTATGACTTGTCTTAAATGACAATTTTAACGTATTTGACAATTTGAATATAATATATATATAGAAATCACATGATCATTTCATCGGTTGACTACCCTGCTCTCTAGCGGATAAAAGTCAAACTCTCGCTGGGGTGGCAATCGTGACGTCACGCAATTTCAAATTCTCCCATTGGAGTGCACCCCCCCCCCCTGGATGAGAGTGAAAAAGTAAAAATTAGTGGTAAATTGTAGGGATGGAAAAGTCGACTCTGACTTTAATCAAAAATCGATCTTATACTGAAAATAATCGACTTTTTAGAATCGAGTTTCAAGTCTTTCAGGTCGATCAGAATCGATTCTCACTGGACGACTTCGACTTTTTTCTTACAATACTTAGTATCCGATGGTAATATAGTTTGTAACGTTTTCAATGATTGACTTTCATCTTTCTTTTAAAACCTGCACATAACACACCACAACACGCTCTCTAAGATCGGTTAGTGAACATATGTGGCATTCTCAATTCCTCAATTTTAATGTTTTATTTTGATACTCATCTTTCATATTTTATTTTCATGTTCGGTGCCATATCACGTGCAATTTCTGGATAAAATAAAATAAATAAAATGTTTAAATACTTAATAAATCTTATATTATAAACAAATAAATTTATTTAATACTGAGTATCTCCTAAGCACGAGTTATAGAGTTTTTAAAAAGTCGACTTGAAAGTAGAAACGTCACCTTTCAGAAATGATTAATCGATTCCGAGAATCTAAAAATATCAGGTCGATTCCAAAACCGAAAATCGACTTTTCCATCCCAAATAAATTGTTATTTTCTCAGCTTTCACTGGATCAAATCTTTAGAAACTCACCCATAATAATTAAGACGTTTTTCTCTAGCCCTTGACCATAATTCATTCATATCAATCGGCTTAACCGATTCTATAAAAAGTATAATAGAATTTATTCTCAAATAAGGAAAAAATATTGAATATAAGGCAATGGAGATACGTCATGGACTTAGAGGAACTCTGCCATTTTATTTAAAATTAGATGTCTATTTTTCTAGTTGAAATTTATTTACAATTACGTATTTAAGGGTATAATTAATTGCCTGGTATTTGAAATTCCTTATGGGAGTATCCTCACCTGAGATACATATTACACAAACACATTTCTCTTTTAGGGAATTCGTTACTTTCCCCAAAGGGCGGAACTCGCCTTCGTCTTTACCTTAAAGTCTAGTCACTTTTGTGGTCTCAGGCCATAAGCCTTTAAATATATCGTCCTATTCAAAATGCCTCTCTGGCGTTTTTATTCTCTGATTAAGATTTATAAACAAGAAAAAACATCAATAAAATAAATGATCTACATATATAATTTTCTAGACATTCGAAGCCATTTGGGATGCTGAAAGAGAATTAGAATAGAAAAGATGAAATTATAAATATTTTTAAATTCAATGTTTGCGATTTGTTTGCCTTTTTGATTTGTTTTTATATTAAAATTGTAGATTCATGAAACCTTCACAAGATTTTTCTCATTTCATTTATATTTTATTATTAAAGATTTTAATTAAAAAATAAAGCAGATTCAAAATCTTATTCAACATTTAGATAAAAAAAATCTCTTCGTTATTCTTTTGCATTAAAAAAAAAAATATGATCAATTCAATTTTTTTAATTAAATATTGAAATTTTTTTTTATATTTTATTAATCAAAAACAAAAAAATTAATTTAAAATTAAAGTATAAAAATATCACATTTGTAATTTTTTTTTAATCCATTAGGAATTGAAATCTGAAAAAGTTTTCAACTCTTATAAAATAAATGAAAAATTTATTTTTTCACCCTTGGATTATATAAATAAATCAGTGGTTTGGAAACTTATTTGTTCTTTAGAAAAAACTCGCCCCCACCCCCTCCTCACTCCCACTTTGAAAATCTACCTTCTTTTAACGAACAAATAAAAAATTTGCGTTCATTTATTAATACCTACATCTTTAAAGAATGGTAAATAGATAAGAAAACTTGCAGCCAGAAATCATACGATAATAATAAAATTCGCTTTGCGGAAAGACAAACGTGCCCATAATTATGAAATTGGTCTAACTGTAAGTCATATATTTATTGTTTCGAGATATTAAGTGATTTGCATTTGAATAAATTAAAAAATATTTTGACATTATGCGACATTTTAATTTAGAATTTTATTAGCGTTTATGAATATGAAATTTTGTTCCATTGTCCTGGGGGGGGGGGGGGGGGGCGGAATCGCTTCCATTTAAGTAAAAATTAGCAATTAAAAAAAACTCTTAGGGAACACATTGCCAAAAAATCTGGTGTGACTGATCGCACACAACTTTCTCTTACCTTCTGTAATCGAGAGTTCTGTTCTGTGCTTGTCACATCAGATTTTGTTACTATGGCAACCATTTCTCCTATCTTTCCTATGAAGTACAAGAGTAAAGTGTGCTTCAGAAGATTTCAAGGGCAAAATGAGAATATAAATTTTAAAGAGCATGTAAAAAATAATTGATTTATGAATTTTAAACAAAATCGTTGAGCGAATTTTGAGAAAATCAAAAAATATCAGTAAAGTACTAGTACATTTTGGCCGATTTTGTTCAAAAGCTTCATGTTACGTTCCAGTGGGCTACATAACTTAAATATAAAATTTCAACCTTCTAGATCTTTTCGTTCTTGAGATATTTTGTTTAAATAGAGATACTTTCTCTCTATATATATTAAAGAGGCAAGAGAAAGTAAAAACAACACTACTTTTTTTAATTAAAAATTGTATTTATTACTATGAATTGTGGTATTGTGGTATATTTGAATTCGAGCTGAGGGGGGGGGGGGATTTCTTCCACTCTCTCAACATCATCAACAGGTTTACTTGAAGAGCATCTTTAGATTGCTTTTAAAACCCAATCGTTTTTTATCTATAACAAATACATATATTTTTACACACCAAAAGCTGTGAAATTAAAAAAAAGCGATTTGATAAAATAATCACTCAACGATTATCTCTTATTTAAAAGGGGAGTTTAAGAAATCAATAAAATTCAGGAAATAAGGTTCCGACGATAAGGGACTTACAGGAGAGTGTAGCATTCAAAATACCCTCTTATAATAAAAAGTAAATATACATAATTTATATAGTATGAATAATGAGCAGAAAAAAAAAACATTTAAACTTATGTTCAGATTTGTTACCCTATTTATCTCAGCCTTATTTTCATAATTATTTTAAATTTATAAAATTTATGAGTGTGTCGCGACTTCCCTTCTCAAGGGTCTTATATCTACTTTAGAGAAATATTAATAAACTTTAACTTTAAGGGAGAAAAAAATTGAAATAAAAAAAAAAAAAAATTATAATACGAAAATATTAATTCTCATTAAGGAAACAAAATCTTAGAAATATAAAATATTAAAAATAATTGGCTAATTAAATTTGAATTCAATAGTTTATGGTGAAAATTTATTATTAGATTGCTTTCTCTTATTAACTCTAAATGAGCTGTTTCAAGTAAATTATTGGAGTTACTATTAAAATTAGCATATAAATGACAACAAAAAGGCAGCAGGGCTGCTGACCTGAGTGCTGCTGATAGACACATGCCAAAGAATGATTGCTAATTAAGAGTGACATTCTACTGGCGATTTTGCATCTGCCAATCCAGATGACCAGCGCACGAGATACGCCATAAATATACATAATGCTACATAGAATATATTACTCCAATCGAACAGCTGGGAATTTTTTTTTTTTACTTTTTCTTAATGTTTGGAATTTATTTAGAAATGAACTAACCCTTTGATAATTTTTTTCAATTATTACATTAGCCTTTAGAAAAAAAATTTAATACTAAAGCGAAAAGGTTTTCGAATTCCTGAATTAAACATTAAATGCATAACATTACTGTCATAATTTAATAAACACCAATCACTCATAAACAAGCTATACATTCTAATTGGAAATTTTTAATAAATATAAATTATGTAATGTACATAAAAATATATTTTCAATTAACTTTTTGAATATTAAAATATTTAAAATAATTCACTTATATTTTTAAAATAAACAAATAGATTGCTCCAGATTGTTTACTATTTCTAATTGTTTTTATTGATTTAACGGAATTAATTTAAAGGTGTTTTTTTTTTTTTTTAAAGCTGAACAAAAACTAATTAACAAACAAAGAGTAAAAGCAAACAAGAAAAAAAAAAATGAACATCATTATGATTATTTCAATTTGGCTAAATACCCTATATCGAAATATTCTGTCGTCCATTGGAGTATTTTCAATCAAAATTCTAAAAACAAACAAAAAATTTTTTTCGATAAAGTTGATATTTGAAAAGATCTTCATTTTTAGAATTTTATCTTTCTAAGACACATAGGCCAGGAATTTTTAATGGGGGGAGTTCAAGACAGGATCCTCCCCCGTAATGAATAATGAAAGTCTAAGAAGTCTAATGAAATAAATCAATTTTCAAAGTACGCTGGCTATATATTTTAAAAAATTTGGTACAGGAAATGTTTACAATTTACATGATTAGTAAGATTCAACTAATCTAGCCTACTGATACAATTGTAATCCAGAGAAAATACTTTTATTTTTTTTAAATACAATACAATTTCAAAATATCTCTAAATTTTTTTGTATTATAATGCCTAAATATCCAGTCATGGCTTGGGTCCCACGGGGGGGGGGGGTTTGATCTACGCCTATGCTCAGACATAATAAGCAAATTATTCTTCAGGGGGATTTACAGTGAGCGCCACAATTACGCCCCCATCTAGAACCTTAAATATGTGAAATAATTTTAATGACCGAAAAGATCAAATAAAATCTGGTGCAAATGATTTTATTTTACCTTTTCAATTTAAAATAATTTCACATACTTAAGGCTCCAGGTGGGGGCTTAATTATGACGCTCACTGTACGAGTACATAGGGAGCGTACAAGTATTATGTAACGCAATTTTTGAAGATTTTTGACCCCCCTCCCTAGACGTTACGTAACGCTCAAGTGGCCATTTTTATCTAAAAATCACAATTATGTTTCGCAAAGTATCGGAAAGTCGCTAAAATATCAGTTACGTAACGCGTTGTTCAACCCCCCCCTTTGTAACGCTTGGTAACGTTTTACGAGACCCCCTCCCCCCAAATTGCGTTACGTAATACTTGTACGCTCCCATAGCTGAAAATGAATTTCGAAATTTTGGGTCAAATACATTACTTTTATTATCTTAGATAAGTGATAAGGAGAGATATAAACTGACAACGAATTTAGAAGTCACGGATTCAATTTAGTTTGCTTTTCATTTGCAAATGGAATAAATTCAAATTGAGAGTCTCTTTTAAACTAAAATTTACTACAAGATTTCTAAATTATTACGTTTCCATGGAAACTTGCTTCTTAAAATTGAGTCGTGAATTAAATCTAATCATAGAATAACTTTAAATAAATGAAAAGAAAGTATAATTTATTAATTAAATTTAAAATATTTAAATGAGTAGGTCTTCTTTAATAATTGATTTTCATATATATACAGTAAGCGCTATATTTTAGGGTTCTCGATAGGATGTCACCGATCATTGTTCCAGGGTTAGGTACTTGACCTCAAGTGATGAAACTGACCCTTAGTATTTAATATACTAATTGAAATAGAACTCCCATTAAAATTCACATATACCAGGTATACTCTTTTTTTCTTATAATTAAATTTCTCTCCATTTTTTAAATCGATAATTTATCAAAATTATTAATTTATGTAAAATATTAATTTAGATTTTTTTTTAAATATTTAAATGAAATTGAATATATAATCAAATTATGGAGTATGGTACAATAAATTTATTATTATAAAATATTGGTGGTTTTAATTCATTTAAATACAGCCTTTCTTTGAATATAACACATCCCGGGACTAACCAACAGATGGTGCCTCTAATAACAATTTCATAGCATTCTCAGTTAGTACCAACCTTTAAAAGTTAGGTGCTAAGATTTCATGACATTCCGACATTGTGTCATTGAATTACAGTGGTAATTTAGTGACTCTATTTTTGCTCTTTTCAAAACAATTGAAAAAACCTAATTTCGTTTGTTGATAAACATTGATTTTAAATTGGAAAAATTATTTTAGATCAGAGACCAAGTAACACTTTTCAAGCCATCGCTGAGTTTTAATAGTATTTTTTCCATTTAAAAGCAATAGATCAAATTCGGTTTTTCGATTATTTTAAAAATAGCAAAAGTAGCATCAGTAAAACCACTGTAACCAAATGATACAAAGCAGGAATGTCATGAAATTTGGACACCTAACTTCTACAAGTTGGTACTAACTGAGAATGGTATGGATTTATTGTTAAAGGTGCCATCTGTTGGTTAGTTCCAGGACTTATTGATGGATGTGCTAACTTATACTGTATTTAAATATTTAACATATATAACCCTTAATATTCAACATAAACAAAAAATTTGCTCATCCCATATATTTATAAATGCTGCCATATATTTAATAAATACAAAAACATTTTTTTTTTTTTCAAATATATTTATTCATTTCTGTTATTGATGTTTGTTGTCAAGTTAATTACTCTGTAAAACAATTTACAACTTAGTAATATTTTAATTTCATTTTATTTATTTATTTGTTTTTTTTTTTTTTTTTTTGTTTTATTAAATATCTGACATCTTGATTAAGCATTTGTTTTATTATATTGCTGTGAATATTTATGACGTTTGTTTTGTTATTTTTCTGTCAAAACATATAAGAAAAAAAAATTGACAAATGCTCGCCCTTTCACATTTTTTGTAATTGAATCTGCGATTGTCGAAGCCAACTAAGTCCTCTCTCATTTATTGATGGTTTCCATTTGCAAAATTTGAATTTGGTTCCTTTTAAAGAATATCATACTTTTTTAAGCTACTTAAATTTGATTCATATTTTTTACTTAAATAACTAGTTTATAAAACAATTGAAAATTGTTTTTTTTTTTTTTTTTTACAGCGATGGTTTCTTATAGTTTTGTTTATTTGTATTTGCATTTGGTTTGGATCTAACCACCGAGGACTTTACCCCTAAGCGGGTCGTTAATAAATTCATTTATAAAATGAACTTTAGACATTAAGAAATTAAATAACAAAAAATATTTTAATTTTATAACCCCCTGCAGATATTTTATGGATAGATGTATAAAAAAATCTGAGGAAATCTTCAAAACCATTAGATTGTTTGCCAAAAAAAAAAAAATAAAATAAAAAAAACATAGATTGACCCTTCCATTTTGGAAAGGGTTCGTAGAACATAAAAAAAGGACCATTAAGAACATATATTGAAAGCGTCAGCTAAAAAATTTATTTAAAGCAAATATGAAAAGGGAGGAGATTCTAAGATAAATAGTCACTCTTAAGCAGAGCTTTTCGGAAATTTTTAACTATCGTAAATTATTTCTCTAATAATTTATGTTGAGATGAAGAACTTAAAGTGACCAGAAATGTAAAGAGAGGCAGACATGGGTATTAGAGACAGAGTAAAGGGATCTAAATTTAATATTCGGTTCGTATTTATATTTTCTATTAAAATAATACAAAATTTTAAAGATATCTTTCGCTTATTAATTTATTTCCAACATAAAAGATCGAGTTCACTTGATTAAAACTTGAAATTAAATTAACAAATTTCTTCTAAAAATAAACGGAAGGGGGAAGTTAAAAAAAAAAATATTATTCTAATTTGATATCGTAATTTATAATATTAAACAAATAATAAAGATCCAATTTTTACTTTTTCCTCATCAAAAAAACTCAAACTATAATTCTGTAAACAGTCCTCCCTGTTTACAGTATTATGAATTATGAATGAATATGACCCCCCCCCCCCGGGGGCGGGGCACTTTTATATTTTCATAAGATTTAAGTTTTTTAGTGTTGTTCTAGGACAGGGGTGTCAAACTCAAAAGCTAAATTGAGCCAAATAAACAATGCTTAACTTAAGATGGGCCTCAAAAAAAAAGTTTATAAATAAAGTATATTATAATTTTTATATGCAGGTTTCGTTTCTAATTCACATTTCTATTTTATTTTTACTTTGCGTAGAATATATTGACTGGGCCGTAAAAACGTTCATCTCGGGCCGCATGGGCCCGCGGACTGCGTGTTTGACACCCCTGTTCTAGGATGACAATGACAACGTACAATCACTAAATCCCAAAAAGTGAAATTATAGTATAGAACAGTGATTCTCAAAGTTCGTGCTCCTTGGGGTGCCGCAGGTACGCCACAAGGGTGCCGCGAAACCTGACAGGTTTTAAGAAAAAAAAAATTAAATCAATATAACCATATATATATATATATAAATTAAATTAATTTTTTTCTTAAAACAAAAATAAATAAATTTTTAATCACAAAATACTTGATAAATACTTTTTTAAATAAATTTCAGAAATAATAAAGCAAACAATACTTTCTCTCTCTATATATTTCATATATAGGGTAAGAGAAAGTAAAAAATGCTGGGTGTGCCGCGACTTTGTAAAAATAATTTTAGTGTGCTGCTAGCCAGAAAAGTTTGAGAACCACTGGCATGAAATTAGTGGAACCGACATATTTGTCTTTATTTGATAATATGTATTTTAATGATGAAAATTTTTAAATAGTAATTCTAAAAATTCATGTGATCTCTCTACTAAATGAATCCTATTCTTTAATTGTTGGCGTTTTAAGCAAGCCGAGAAGGATGGGATGCTAGTCTTAACTCGGGTAACTCGTCACTCTCAAGATGTGAGCCCCGAGTGATATTTCTTAAAATGAAGCCTGATTTATGAGCCCCACTATAAAGGTTCACGAGCCTCTTGATGCCAAATTATAAAGTACATAAATCTCAATTCAATTTTACTTTGAAAACTTTGCGGCTCTTAAGTAGGCCTATATGTATTAGATTTTCAAAAATGGCTACCTTTAGACCAGCCTGCTATTCTGGTATAACTTATAAAGAATTGCAAAATATTTCGAATATCTAAACGAAACTTTGAATAAGAACATTATTGATTATTCTTCTTAACTCCTCCCCAATTTTTTTTATTTTTTCTAACAATCATGTTAAAAAATTCATGAATTCTTTTTTCCTGGGTAAAATTATCTGCACATCACTGTCATATAATGTAAATTTATCCTTTCTCTAAATGAAATTTTACACAGTACGTTGTTCGTCGCGCTATTTCATTAAAAATTCCGTCTCGTTGCCAGACTTGAGAACCTCCCCCACCAACACCCATACTCTGGTCGAGCCTTAAAAACCCCGAAAACCCGTTGGGTGTTATGCGTCTCGCGTCACATGTGCCTCTAATGGAATTGACTGCGGGGGGAATTTAGTACATTGGACGTCGTAAAAAGTTTTCCTCTTCTCTATAGATGTGTTTTGCATCAAGTCCTTCTTTAAGGGTGACATTCGCTTAACTTGCTCACCTAAAACCATGGTTTTGATGTAATTATTGACGGAGGAGACCATCGCTCCATTAGCGCTAGCGCGCATATAACGTGAGCTAACTAACTAGAAGTGGGGGTCGGTGTTGGTGCCGGGGTCGGTACTAGGGGCTGGTTACTCGTGCCGGCTTTTAAAGTGGCCCACAACATTGGCACCCACCTAAAAGCTTTCCACCCGACAAACTTCACTTTTCATTTAACCTAAGTTATTATTACTAATTTTTTTTTAACGTTCATTCCATTAAAACTTGTTATGTTGTAAATTTAAACATCATTTTCATGGTGGTATGAAAATGGTGACATTTGATAATAGCTTACCCCTCTTTTCACTTGCTTTTATTTCACACTTTAAGAAGGATTTTTTCTTTCATTAAGATTTCTATATAAATTAAATTTTAAATAAAAGAAATTTAAAACAAAAAAAATAAAAACTTAATTGTTCAACAGAAAATGAATAATATTTTTTTAACCAAGTCTATTATTATCAAAATAGAAAGTGGCGGAGCCTCTTTGCCGGAAATAAATTTTGTTATACATTCGAGAAGGGTGAATAATAGCGAGTGTATTTATAGGCGCTCTTAATGAACTCAGTTTATCCTTGGATCCTGTTTCGATTTTATGTCACTGATATTCGAACACCACCTTTAAATAAAAATACCAATCACAAAATCGAATGCTAATTTTGATTTATTTATTTTTTTTTGTGAAATTAGATTTATTTTAAAAAGTTGATTTTTATTTCTCTTTACAGGACAAAACTTTTACTTTGTCTTACCTATATATGCTAATATATAGACAGGGCCGCAGACAGGGGGAGGGGGGCTATATCCCCGGGGCCCGGGCCCTCCGAGGGGGCCCGGGCCCATTGCGCTCCCACCTTAAAATTCTAATAAAAAATAATTTTCATGGTTAAAATTTCAATTAAAAAAAAAATCATTTTCTTGAAATTTTTTTCTTCAGGGGGCCTTTTTTTCCCCGGAAATCCTCTGTCCTCGATAAATTATTGTATCTCTTTGTTTAGGAAATTTTGAAAAATTTTTAATTAACTTTATTTATATAAATATTGTAAGCTATGTATAAACTATTTCAAAAATTGTGTCAAAAACTGTGTAAAAAATTGTTGGCATGAAAGCCACAATAGCCTTTTATATACTAAAAAAAAACTAAGTTTTTTTTTTTTTGGGGGGGGCCGTATTAGTAAGTAGCCCTGGGGCCCGTCAAGTCTGTCTGCGGCCCTGTATATAGAGAGAAAGTATTGGTTTCATGTCAAAAATTCGATTTCGAGATTTTGATGGATATACACGTTTTGAGGTCCTCTGTGTCCAAAAAAATGATTTTCGCAACATGATCTGTCTATGTGTGTGTCTGTGTTCAATTTAAAGATTGAAAAAATTGAGCTAGCAGGTTGAAATTTTATATTTAAGTTAGGCACCTCCCTGGAGCGAGAAAATAAGCTTTTGGTCAAATTCGGCCAAAAAGTACTAGTACTTTACTGATGCACTTTTTCATTTTTTTTTTATTCGATTTTCTCAAAATTCGCTCCAACGATTTTGATTAAAATTCATAAATCAATTATTTTTTAGATTTAAAATGTATATTCTCATTTTGCCCTTGAAATCTTATGAAGACCACTTTACTCTTATAGGAACTCATAGGAAAGATAGGAGAAATGGTAATGAAATATAAATATTTTACCATCTTTATACATTTTACTCTTGAATTCAAATATACCGTACTGTTGGTAACTAAATATATGTCGACACAAAAAATGGGGGGCCGGTCCCTCCACAATACTCCCCGCCCCAAGAAAAATTGAAACAACATGGCCTTCCAGGAGGATGGCTGGTCCCACGACCCGGGGCAAATTCCCTAGTTACGTCCTTGCAAGTCACACCAGATTTTTTATTATGAATAGGTATTATACCTATCGATTAGTTCACTCGTTAGAACGTAATCGATTTCTAGCTTCTGAAATACTTTTTATTTTATTTAGAATGACCCCCTTGAGTGCCATTTTACATATCTACGGAATATACCCTATTTTACAAATTAAATAATAGATAATAGATTCTGTCACATAAATTTGTGATTTCTTTCGCCCCTGCTAAAACACAACCAAACATCTCTCTAGGCTGATTGGTTGCCTACCTTTTTGTTTGAAAGGCGCTCTATTCAAAAGCATATCTTGTCCAATTTCTTTCTTGGAGACGATCGATATTTCTCATTGGAGCCTAAAACTCCTATTTAAGTATCAAGAAAACAAATTAAATTGTGTCCTTAAAATATTCATCTTTAAAATGGCAACTTTATTTTTTAGTGATAACGAAGAAATAAAAAAAAAGTATAAATTTTAAAATTCAATTTCTTTAAATATTATTAGAAATTTTTTCAAATTGAAATATCTCCATAAATATATAGAGCATCTTTTTTTTCGACAATTCATATGCAAATAAAAGCAAGATTGGAACGGAAGGCAGCATACTGAAGATTTCAATTTTGAAAAAAAAAAAAAAAAAAAATTTTAAAGACCCAACGATTCCATCACATACAGATAAAAAAATTTAAATAAAAATATTATACTGAAAGATAAATTCGAAAATTATTTTATTATTCCTATATTAATTTTTTATAAATTATTTTGAACTCTAAATTCTTATTTTCTAATAAAAGGAAATTGAATTGATTGTCTTTTTACTTTTTTGATTTTACATAATAAAAAAAAATAAAATGAAAGTCATGTAAAGGACAACAGCTGGTTTAAAAATGATCTAAATAACCTCCATTGAATTATTCTTTGAAAAAAGGCTTTTCGATCAAACCTCGCTATCGATCTATTTCAATTTCATTGAACCCCCCCCCCCCTCCCCCCCCCCCCCCACCTAACAACCTCTTCATTCATAGGACCTGACTAACTAATTTAGTAATAGCTAAATAGCTAAATATTTTTCGAGATCTATTATTTGAATAAGATAATAGTATTCAAAATACCTCGATTCGGACTTTAACTGAGTCATAGATATATTTAACAAGTCATGTGAGTGTTTTTTTTATTGATGAGGCCAAACATCCCATGGCCCCCGGGAATCGAACCCAGGATCTCCGCCTTTCCGGGGCATAGGCGTGCTATCCATTGCACCAGGCCACCGGACCCTCGACCTGCATCAATAAGTTATAGCTAAATATTTTTCGAGAACCCCGCTGCCCTCTGGGCTTTGCTGCTTACAGTAGTGTGTTAGAGCAGATCCAGATATCTGTCCCTCTACTGGTTAACCAAGAGGCGCATAAGTGGAAAATTTTTCTTTAAAGTTTTTCACGTTTTCGTTACGAGTTAGTAACTTGCGCGACTAACTGCATATAAGGGGAAGTGAGTTTTATTGATGCAGGTCGAGGGTCCGGTGGCCTGGTGCAATGGATAGCACGCCTATGCCCCGGAAAGGCGGAGATCCTGGGTTCGATTCCCGGGGGCCATGGGATGTTTGGCCTCATCAATAAAAAAAATCTGGTGTGACTGGCGCACAGCACACAACTTTCTCTTACCCTTCGGTAAGAGAAAGTTGCCACTGTGCTGGTCACACCAGATTTTTTGTGTCGAGATATATTTAGTTTCCGATAGCACCTTAGTTTCAAACTTGCATTTTAAATGTTGACTGCTTCAAATAAACTATGGTTATTTTTCAAAATTTTAATCTCATATTTGGACATTTTATACACAATATAGATTCGTAAATAAATACAATATTTCATAAGAAATGGAAAAAAAAATTTTAAATGCCTAAAAAAGTTCCAAAAGGGACCCCCTTTTGAATCGAAATTAACATACAAATCCCTATAGGAAATTAACATTAGGCCTATGCGAAGATAAGGTGGAAAGGGAATTTAAAAAGAGTAGAGAGAGACGATAATGTTTGCAAGTGAGGAGAGAGACATATATGTTTTCTTTGAAACAATTAAAGACACAAATAAATTTAAAAAAATGGGAATTTAAATAATAATTGATTTTTAATCTAATAAAAAAGAAAAAGATTTAAGTTCCGTTACCATGGCAACCATTTCTATCTTTCCTATGAAGAACAAGAGTAAAGTGGTCTTCAGAAGATTTCAACGGCAAAATGAGAATATACATTTTAAAGAGGCATCTAAAAAATAGTTGATTTATGAATTTTAAAAAAAATCCTTGGAGGGGAATTTTGAGAAAATCAAAAAAACTGAAAAAGTACATCAGTAAAAAGTACTAGAACTTTGGCCGATTTTGTTCAAAAAGCTTATTTTGAGATTCTTCAAAGGTACCTAAGTTAAATATAAAATTTCAATCCGCTAGCTCAACTCCTTCATGCTAAAAATCTGTCCACACACACACACCACACACACACACACACACACACACACACACACACACACACACACACAGACCAATTTGCGGGACCCACTTTTGGACTCAGGGGACCTCAAAACATGTATATCCATCAAAATCTCGACATCGAATTTTTGACATGATCGCAATACTTTCTCTCTCTATATATTTCATATATAGGGTACGAGAAAGTAAAAAACACTCACATGTCTTGTTAAATTTAGTAATAGTTTATTTATCTCTTTTACAAGTTCAACTTCCATAATAAAAGCAAGTAAGAACTGGCGAATGATTGAATGATAATTAAAATAAATTTCAGATTATGATAAAAATTATACTTTTTCCAAAAAGGAAGCAAATTTACTGATCAAAAACTTTTAGCTCTGTTTTGTATTTATTATACTTAATAATACTCTAGATCAATTTTAAAGGTAAAGAAATTGGCTGATCTTTACATCTACACTACAAAATTGGTTAATGGGGGGGGGGTAGGAGTGGCAGTCTAAAAAAGTACTTTCAAATAAGAGAAAGTAAAAAGCTAGACTATTATAAGGAATTTTTCAATGCAGTTATTTTTTTAATGAATTAAGGAATTATTGGGAAAGTTATAATTTTTTAATGACTTATTAAAAAATTATGGAAATTAATTTTTTTGTAAACATGCAAATACAAAAATAATTTTAAATTTTTTTTTTAATTTAAAGATGAATTTAATTTTATTATTAAACACATATTAATTAAGAAAAATTTAAAGTAAGCTTAGATTATTAACTTTCAAATAGTTCAGCATTCTTGCAAAAGATGGCAGCTAATAGCTGGTATTTATCAGTTCCCCTAGTAGCCTATATTTATATATTTTTATGCTTTTATAAATGATACATAATATACAATAATATTTATAAAATATTCATTGTTAAATCATCCAAATGCATTACATTATTAGATCTTGAATGTATGTGAATGTGTGTGAAAAGTATCGGTTGAAAAAAATATAAAATCTTTTAATAATTAATATTGAAAAATTGTTAATTAAGGTAATGACTGTAAAGACATATGTTTTTATAAAAAAATGTATTCAGAAATAATCTAAAAATGAATTACATTTAATATATATATATATATATATATATATATATATATATATATATATTAGGGTGTCCCTTATTTTTCAAAGTATTTATTTTGGAACGCATAGGGCCTAGTTTTTTTTTCATTTGCCCCTAAAATAGTCACAAATAAAATTTTAGCATATTTGGGGCACTGCAACCCGTGCCGACTAGCTCCGAAACATGGCCATACAACCTGTGCGGATAGAGTTGCGCGCCCTCGCTCTATTTGTCAGTTGTACTCTGTTTGTTTGGTAATTCAGCAATTTTTTATTAAACTTAAGGTAATATTTTCAAATGTTTGGGAGGCTTATTGGCACTCCTTCTTCAGTGGATTTATAATATAACGAAAAAGAGGGTCATTCGTGAGAAGAGAGTGGTGAGTTAAAAAGAATGTTTCAAAAATAATTTTTTATATGCCTCATGATGTCTTGCTGTCGTCGCCGAAATGTCGCTTTTAATGAAATATAGAAAGAACTAGCGACGGTAGGGTTGCCTTCGGCAAACCAACCTCCGCTAGGCCCTGACGGGCGGCGTCTCGGGATATGACTAATTTACATAAAAAGACTCTAAAAATAATCTTTTTTTTAAATTACTTTCATGTTTCAGTATGATTGTATTTTCAAAATGAAACATATGATTTTCATCAAACGAGCGTAAACTTAATGCTGTGTTAACTCCTCTTTTTACAACAGAATTATAATGTTCTTTTAGTCTTATTTTTAACTGTCTGCCCTTTTGTCCAATATAGATAGTATTTTTATTTTCTTTTTTACAAGATTCACAACATATACCATAAATCACATTATCATTTTCCATCATCGGTAGGGGGGTTTTATTATTAATTAACATGTTTAATGGTTTATTCACTTTGAACACTACATTTATATTTATATCTGCCAAATATCTTATGATATTTGACAATTTTGGAATGAAACTGACAGCATATAATAAAAAGATTTTTAATAACTATAATAATTAAGAAATTACAAAAAACAGTAATGTATTTAAAAATTGTATAATTTGTAAAAAAATATTATTGTAAAAAATATTAATTTATAAGTATGAAAATAAAAATAAAATAATTAAATAATCCACCAAAAAAAAACTTAGTTATGAAAATGACCACTAGATAGAGTTGGGGTAATGTATAATTGACATAAAGTAATGCACTTGTAATATCTAGATCTTGGATCTATGTGAAAAGTGTCGGTTGGAAAAATATAAAATCTTTTAATAATTAATATTGAAAAATTGTTAATTAAGGTAATCTAATGACTGTAAAGACATATGTTTTTATAAAAAATGTATTCAGAAATAATCTAAAAATGAATTACAATTTGTTACAGCATATAATATAATATATTCATATAACACACAAGTATTAGTATAAAGACTTGTTTGATAAAATTAGCCATCATCTTGGAAATTCAGAAATATGAATTTATTCATAGTGAAAATTTGTGATTCTGATAAGAGTTCGAGGTAAATATTATTTGTTTAATTTATATGTTGTAAAAAATGTTGAAAAGTATTATATGTTAATCAGATGTATATATATATATATATGGATAGTCCTAATGGCGTCTGAAAAAAATTAAACAAGATGGATGCTGAATATAGAAATTAAGCAATGCAAAATTATATTTTTTATAGGCTCTGACGTGCCACTGCGGCTCTTCGAGTTTTAATTATATAAATATATATTTTTATATATTTTATTTCTCACAGCTAAGCTCTAAAATTTTTTAATTATTTATTTTTATTTAATTTTTTTTTGGAGGGAGTAGGTTTGGAATTCATATCACTCATTGGTCCACTACTTAAATAAAATTAAATTATTATTTAATATTCAAGTAACAAAAAAAAATTAATTGGTTCATTTTTGTATGTTTTCAGATCGTTAGAAATTCCTTGGAAATAGTCTGACTGCTTCTGCAATCCAAAGGTAAGAAAGAAAATGTTTACAAATGCGAACTGGGAGTTAATTTCACTTAATTCGAAATACCTCTATTCCCTCTGAATAGGTAAAACGTTTTTCGTAATTTAGTTCGAAGAGGGAGAATTTTTAAAGAATTTTCTAACTCCATCTTCTCTTTTCCTCCCTTGAGAATCTTTTTAACCGCTTTTAACATTAATACAAAACAAACATAAATGTTTAACTTAGAAAATTAGCTTTCAAATTCTTTTTATATATAGCTAGTTGCTGGGTGCACCTTCATTGGGGTAATACTCTTAGTGAGAGGCCCCCCCCCACCGCCCCCGTCCCCCTGAAGAGCCTAATATTATATTATAATTAGAGTCCGGATTCCTATGCAATTGCATATTCTATTTGCTAATAGGTACGTCACAAAAAAACAATTTTCTATCCGAATCATGCCCCCTTGGAGCTAGGGTTCAAATTCTATATTGTATATTTTTGAAAATTTGGTCAATATTGCATAAAGTTGCATATTTAAAACTTTTTAGATATTTTAAATTTTTTTTTCAGTAAAAGTTTGATTTTATTTAAATTTTTTTTTTCTAAAAACAAAAAAAAAAAAAAAAATTAAACAAAAAAAAAATCAAGTGATAGTGAATATTATAAACTTGACCTTCACGCTATCACTTGATGGTATTTAAAGGAATATTACATTCATTGGACAAAGAATGCGAATAATTTGTATTATTGATATATGACAACTCTATTTGTATATATAAAATTTAAATATGCTCTTTGAAGGCTGAAGATGGCAGGGTTGATCCCAGCCGAAACGTCCCAATAAAGAGTGTTCGTTACTTAATAGAGGCTCAATTATTTGGCTGCACCCTCTTTCCTATTAAACAAATGTTATGTTTGCCAAGAGCCCCTCTAAGCTCGAGTCAATAACGCTTGTCCTGATGAAGGCCGGAAAAAATCGACCGAAACGTCGACAATTGTATTAAATAAAGCGAAAAAAGAGAAATAATTTTTCTTTGATTGCTTCCGGCTCCCTTACTCTCCTCATTGTTAATTTTAATTATACGTTCAGCCACAAATTAAAAGTTAGTTTCCCAGAAATATTAAGTTTTTTTATATAAAGTGTTTATTTTGTTAAATAATATTTAGTATATATTTTATATAAAACTATTTTGTTAAATAAATTAACACTTTTGACTGTACTTATATTACTGTTTTTTTTTTTTTTTTTTTTTTTATTAAATTTAGTCTTTTGGCGAGACCAATTTTTACTTTCT